>JAHXMU010000387.1:576160-622704 GCA_019455685.1 Philornis downsi
GAGTAATAAATTTTGGGTTTTAATTTTATGGCAGTTACAAGCGGAAATATGTGGCATTCATTAAGACTTGTCTTAAATGTAATCCAAATGTGGGCAAAAAAGTAACATGAAAGTATAATTTCGTTTAATGTTAATGTTTAATGTTATAATTGATAGGTTCATGGAGCGTTTTCAAATTAATTTAAAATTCATTTTTTTCATTTGGTAATAACAGATAAGCATGAACCCCATGTTTATACATATGTCGATCTATGTTATGGATATAACAATTTCCATGCCATATTCGCTTAAAAAAATGTAATTTTCGTGAGGCATTTTCCCCTCCCAAACATGATGCGAACCGAACTAAAAAATTTTAATTTCATATTTTATTTTCGAAAAAAAAAACGGAACAAATTCCTATGTATGTGGTATGGAAAGATTCTCACATTTATTGAGCTGTGTAATCGTCTTGCGAACATCACAGCTTTTACCACATTATCGATTACTCGACTATTCGAAATGTACGTCAGACATAGACGACTCTATCGGGGATTGAACTCGAGATCATGCGAACGATTGTCGCTTGCATTAACCAACGCGTTACAGTTTTAACCGATCTAAAGTCTTGACCCCGCACATCTTCATTTATCGGCAAACGATTACATATTTAATATTCTACAATTCTTGAAGGAAATTAAAAACAGCTAAAACATGAATTTAATGTGTTTAATCCAGGTTACCGATGTTTAAAAGACATCATATTATCATATCTGGCATACCGATGAACATTGGATTAATCAGACAGACAGACAGACACTCTCTTGCGCATGCTCTTTCGCACACCAGCTTCGCAACCAGATTAACATATTCATGTGTTTTTATTAAAACAATAAGCCTCTGTCAGCCTCTGTGTTTAGGCCAGCATTTAAAAGCTCATAAAAATTATAAGATTTTTTTATTATTGCTGTGGATGTCTTTTTGCGGCATGTACGACAAACATTCAATTGCTATCTAGAGCGCAAGCGCGCGCACAATTTTACTTTTCCTAAGCGCAGGCGTATTGAAACTTTGAAAGTGACCAGCACCAGCACCACCACCGGCAGTGACTAACTATGCGCGAATGCCCAAAGTTATGTCGCATGAAAAACGTAAGCGGTCGCTTGCCGCTCGTTCATGCCACATACTTGGCCATACATAAAACATGAATTGATCATAAGCGTGTGCCAATAACTCGTGAAAACCACACGACTCTAGTTGTACACATGTTGTTTTCGTGGCCGACGATGTCGTCGTTATCGACGTCGTCGTCGCAGCCGTCTACCCACCGCTGTGGTGTAAATTGCCATAGCTCTGGCGGCATAGATCGGTTCCCCAGCTCACGGCTTTGCCTTGTCGTCTGGCAAAAGTTGCAGCAAAGAAACAATACCGAGTGTCAGACGAAAACATTGTCTATCTCTGTCTGTTCGTCTCTCCTCACGTGTGCCCAAAGGATCGGCGGGAATGGTAACAGAAACCGTCTGCGGAAAAAAGCATTTGCAAATGCGATTGCGCCGCCACTCCAGTCATTCATCCGCGGTCTCCAGCTAAAGGTAACAACGAAAGTAATGAAACATAATTCTTTAAATGTAATTACTACTTTGCTGACAATGCTCATATTTATGGTTAACATTGTTATGGACCCAGGCAAATGCTCTGCTAACACATTAAAATAAAAACCAGAAAAAAATGTAGGCAATTCGGTTTTGTAACTTCCAGAGAGTGGGACGGGGAGAAAGGGACGAAAGAGCGAAAATAGCATCGCAAATCAATGGAATTTTTATGGTTTGTCGGCGCTTTAGGAAATTTGTTAAGGTAGAGCAAATAAGCCATAAGAAAAAAGAAGAAGAAAGAAAAATCTAATTGATTTGTTCCTCACCCTAATAGAAACTAGCTTGCTATGTTGATTTAGCACCCTATCCAAGTGCAGTGCAATAGATATTTTGGATCGAAGACTAGAAACAATGACTTCTGAATCTAAGTCAGTACTAAAGCGTTATGTAGTAATTTCGTAGCTTGGAAGAAAGACTAAACTAAAATTCTTCATGTTTTCTTCGTTACCAGGCTCTGAGAAGCACTCATAACAAAATAACAATTTTTGTTTTGTTTTTCGAATTGAAATTGAAAATTATAATATATATAAAATTATAATTATAATTTATAATTTATAATTTTTATAAATTATAATTTTTATAGAATCACCATTTTTTAGAGTTTTGTTTCAAATATTTGAATATGAATCAAAATTATTCTTAGTTTTTCTTCAGATGTATGAACCAGAATCTACAGAGGTGGACGCTCGAAGAATTACCTATTAAATAGCTCACAACAAAATAATTTTTTTTTTTTTTTTTTTTGGTTTTTCTAATTGAAATTGAAAACTTGAATTATAATCAACATTTTTTGTAATTTCGTTTCGAAAGTTTGAATTGGAGCCAATTCCTTTTTTTAGTTTTCTTTCAGATATATGAACCAGATTCTACAGATTCCGAGGTATTACCGTTCAAATACACAGTCATTTTGTTAATTTTAAGTTTTTTTTTTTTTATTGATATAAAAACCTTAATATTGCGTTTTCCATTTAGTGGTTTTAAATCACTGATCTGGGAGTTAAACACTTATCATCTGAAGTGTTATTTATTTAGTGAAAGGTTTGTCATTTACGAATATGCGCCGTTCAACAACCGAAGAACGAGTAAAAATAGTTAAAAAAGAGTGGTAATTCAAACGTGAGCTTTCAATCGAACAAAATTTTCTTCAACAAAAAAATTCATTTCTCACTCGGTGATTCCGTCAACAAGCAAAACTTTCGCATTTGGGGCTCGGAGAACCAAGAAGTGATTGTCGAAAAACCATTGCATCGCGGTAAAGTGACTGTTTGGTGCGCCTGATGATCTGGAGGTGTCATTGGGACGCATTTTTCCGAAAACTACGTCAAAAGGATCCACGCTGCAACCAATTCAGAGGCGGTCATTAAGGTGGCCCACATATTATAGTGAAATAAAATCATAGCTTTATGTGTGTTTTATTTAACTGTACTTGAGAATTAAAAATGGGTAATTCTATATATCGCAAAATAATTTCAAATTTAAGAAAATTATATAATTGTTCGATGTAGCCACCGCGGATAATACTATCGAATCTGTTCGGAAAGGCTTCACACACTGCACGAATGTGATCTAATGGTATTTTGCCCCATTCTCGTGGAAAAGCAATCCTTACTTCATTGACTATATTATATTTTATAGACAATACTTTGGCCTCCAGAGCGGACCATATTGAAATCTGCATTGGGGTGTAAGTCTGCGGAATGCAGTGGTCAATGTTATGAAAAATTTGTTGTAAAAAAAAAAACGCTGGTTTCAATATGCTTTATGGAATATAATGCCGAGCCTGGTTGAAAAATCCAAAGCCTACCGAATTATTAGTTGCGGAAGTACTTATTTTCGTCTTTCAGTCAAAGAGAGAGAGCTTCAAAACGTTTACGGAGATGCTTCTATAAGTGAAATAATATGTCGAGGTTGGTTCCGTCGCTTTAAAGACGGTGGTTTTGATGTTGATGATCGTTCGCGTGAAGGAAGGCGAAAAACCTTCGAAAACACTGAATTGGCACGAAGAAAGAGCTTGCTTCAGTATTAGGAGTTACCCGCCATGCGATTTCCAAGCGATTGCATGCATTGAAAATGATTCAAAAGCAAGAGACTTGGCTCCCTTATGAGTTGAAGCCAAGGGACGTTGAGCGCCGTTTTTCGCCTGTGAACAACTGCTTCAGCGACAAAAAGGGAAGGGTTTCTTCATCGTATTGTAACGGGTGATGAAAAATGGATTTATTACTCCAAATTCAAAGAAAAGAAAGCCATGGGAGCTGCCCGGTCATGTTTCTACGTCGTCACCTCGACCGAATATTCACGCTCGAAGGTTATGCTCTGTATTTGGTGGGACCAGGCCGGTGTTATTTATTACAAGTTGTTGAAACCAAGCGAAACCATCATTGGCAATCGGTGTCGATTTCAATTAATGCGATTGAGCGAGAAACGCCACCAATATTTGGAGTGACAAGGAAAAGTAATTCTTTAGCATGACAAGGCTCGGCCGACGTGGCCAAGCCCATTAAAACCTACACGAAAATGCTGAAATGGGAAGTCTTATCCCATCCGCCATATTTTCCAGATATTGCGCCGTCCGACGCAAAAGGAATGGCTAGATTCGTGGATAGCCTCAAAAGATGTGAACAGTTTTACAGTGATGGAATTCGAGCTTTTCCAGAAAGAAGGGAAATAGTACTAGTAGCGATGGGTAATACTTTCAATGAATCATTTGTAGCAATGTTTTCATTATACGTATAAAGTTGAATTTTTATATAAAAAAACAATGATAACTTAGTTGCACACCTAATATTCGAGTGTTCAAGGTAACAAATCGTCATTTCAAATCTTTTCACGATAGATTTATTGATCTACCTTTACGCCCTGTTCAATAAGAACGAGTGTTGAGCGTCTTGTGGCTGTTACCGCCGCCCAAATCATCATTGATGTATGCGCTTGCTTCGCTTGCTTTTGTATCAGAAAAGACCAAATTTTTAAAACTTTATGGGCGAACTGCCTTTTATGCATGTTCTAAATCTCGCACCTTTTGCATTTTGCAGAGCTTCGATCGTAGTTTATTTATTAATATGCGCCTCATGCTATAAGCAGACACATAAACATTTTTTTTCGTTCGGTCTTCACTTTTCGCGCTACTTCTGGCGACGCATGTGCTTTTTGATGTTCACCCCACGTCGTTTTTTGTTGCTACCAATATCATTGTAACGTGTAATAATCCGATATGCAAATATTTTTTTCGCACTTAGATGTCGTAACTCATTGAAAATGGCTTGTTGCGACTTTTTCGGCCAAATACAAGACTGTTGCTTTTTGAATTCCATTTCGTTAAGTTTTTTAAATGCGACATCAAATGATATGCTTTTGTAGGCTTGTAAACAACATAACAGACTGATGCTTTTCAAAAGATGAGCGCGCTGTGAATATCCGTCTGGTCACTGCAGTAGCATAAAGTTGATAACACTACGAAGTTGATACGTGTAAATTGAATACAATGTTTCCTGTTGTCAGAAACAAAATTTGATTTGGAGACCTGAATCAGAAAAAATCAAAATTAGTTTTTGGTGCATCCTCTTTTGGTAACAGTCCCTAATTGCAAGAAAATTATGTTTATCGATTTAAAAAAGTATATGTTTAGATTTTGTTGTGTCTCTCCTGTAATTTAATATGTAAATAAATTCCTAAAGCTGTCCAATTCAGTTGAATTACAATCTCTTCTAATTCCAAAGTCGCTGAAACGTTGTTCATTCAAATAGATTTTTATCATTATTCAAGTACTCGAAATAGTTCGTCTTCACATTAATGTGACCGCAGCACAAGAAAGAAAAAAACAAAATTCCTTCCATCTCACGAATGAGATATGAGAAAGATACTCACATTCAATAAGTTTATAGTGATTCTATTGTTGAACTTACTAAACGGAGCCTACTGTTTAAGGACGATTCCGAACCCTCGCAGTTTGAGAAACTTTTTACTAGACTTGTCGATTTCTCGATTACTTGTTCGTCAGACATATCTACTGCGGGGATTGAACTCACGATCATGCAAACGATCGCGGGTGATAACCGTCGCGCTGCAGTTAGTCGCGTCACAAGGAAAGATAGGTAATACATACTATAAAAACCAATTCCCTTCATCTCATTAATGACACATCGGAGCGCATTCTAGTTTTAGACTTACATACGGACATACGGCTTAACGATGGTTCGGAATGTCAGTTTTAAGAAGCTCTTATTAGATTTGTGGATAACTTGATTACATAAAAATTTCGTTACATACTTCGAGGTGACCGATCAAACATTTATAGCTGGTTTTATGAGGGAGCGTCCCCTAAATCTTATGAAAATGACAATAATGCCACGGCCGGTCAACAAACGGTAGACATACTATATTCAGATTTTGGAAACAACAATGTTTGGATATATAGTGGATGATAATTTCGAGACACCATAATATCAAAACCAAATATAAACAAAAGGCTCTCATAATCCATAATATACAAAATATTTCAGCGTCTGGTTCCGCATGTCAATTCTAATTCGAGCGCTAAACCGGAGAAAAAACTATTGTATGCTCGCAATTTCGAACGTCTCGTTTCAGTGGTTTAAATAAAATTCAGACTAAGTGTTTCACTGGCACCTAGTTTTTTTTTTTTAATTAATTCATAAATTCTTCTTTATTATCGATATTGTAATACAAAGTCAAATTATTCCAATATAAAATATTACATATTGACTTACTTATACAATTGCATAACAATTACAAATAATCTTATTCTTAGTATTAATCCCGCGAAGCCATACGGCTTGTCTACAAACATCAGAGGATAGTTTTTTGCAATATTTCTGATTTCAATAATTTAATTCGGAAATCTTGACCCGTCTGGGAAATTCAGCCAGTGACCTGGTTATTACTTATTGAATAACAATCAGAGATCCCAAATTAAAAATATCGCTTCCAAATCTCAATATCAAATCGTATTTTCTCAACATTAAATTCGATTTCCCCATATTAATTTGCATTTTTTCAAAATGAATTGATGTGTTTCCGATTACAATTTGAAGTGGCGTAGTTACGTTTCAGGTAAGAAACGAATGGAAACATCAAGTAATCGATTGCTTCACTTTTGAATCGGAATCAATCTTCTGACTTACTTATAAATACATTCATGAAATGAAAACCGAGCAAACAAATTGAACTTTTCTCAAACTTCCTTTCCCAGATAGTTTAAATTGAAACAATTTGGTTTGAAAACCATAAATTTTGTGTCGAAATATTTTAACTAAATAATTAATTTATCCAAGAAACGAATTTTTTAGTGAATAATTTTCTTTATTTTCAATAAAAGAAATGAAAAATCTCGTAATTCCCACAAATTGTCATCGTTTTACATTGTCAATCTTTCAAGCCTTAACTGTTTATTATACAAATTTGAACATTGGAGCTGTTCACGTTTCGGTGAAATTCGCTGCTATACAAAGTAATGCTAAGTCCTTTCCTTGCCATCAATCTCATTGACAATATTAATAACAATAACAATAATTTATAATGAAAAATACGTTCATTGCATTCCTGTTGATCGATGGATAGACGGCTGCCTGGTTGCATCAACAAAAGATCTTTGAATGAATGTCCTATTCGCTATAATGTTGCAGCAGCCGAGATGCAGTTGTGGCTGCAACTCAAGCTAGTTTCAATCGCCATCCCGTTGGAGAAACAAAAAAAAAGCAGCAACTTGAAAGCTGAACTAAATCTGCTGTTATGGTCATTACAGCAAATCTATGGCATGCCACAGCAACAATAACAACAGCAACAACTGTGGTAACAGTATTAGCGGCCACAAAACCTTCCCATCATAAACAACAACATCGTTTGTTTGTTGGCTGTTGCACGTTTTCATTGTTGCTGCCTCACACAAGCAGACAAACAGACAGACAGGCAGACGGACGTCAGTCTCTGGCCTAAGAGGTGAGTTCAGCACATGGATTTTTTGTGACTTGGCCATTCCTGCCTCTTCAATGTGCATCGTTGCTGTCTCGGTTTCTATTGAATAGCAATGCGAAGATTGATGTGCGTCCACAGTTTGAGTAGAGGGCAATAATCATGGATGGGGGCCGGTTAACGAAACCAAAAAGGTAACAGCAACAACCAACGTCAGCAACAACCCCAATAGCGACGCAAAAGTGTTCATATGCCTATAACGTGAATTGTAGCTCATGATCCTGCCATAATCATCTCATAGCTGGGCCAGCAGCAGTAACCACACAAATAACAAAATGAGGCCCGGACAGACGGCTGAATTCCCCGTTCTATGCTGAAGCCTTTTTTTGTCCATCTCATTGTTGCGCTTTAGCTGTTGTTGAAAATTGACTGACTTCAGTCATTTTTTGTGTTATTGTCAGTTGTTGAACATTATCTCCTTCATAGTTTAGTTAACGTTGAGCGTTTTCTTTTTTTTTTTTTTTTTTTTTTGTTTTTTGATTATTTTCTTTCTTTGGTCGCTGCGCCTTCCTTGTTGGGAACCTCGTGAATTCCTTCCTCAACACGTTTTCAGTTGCTATCCGTGGTTTTGCCGTTGCTTTGCGTTTGATCTTGATCACATTTTGTTGTCTGTATTTCTGCTCTTAGTGGCCACTGAAATGCGAACTTTTTTTTACATTGCCTGCCCATTTAAGGTAACCAGCAAAATGCCTCAAATATCTGAAAATGGTCTGCTCGTGGAGCATTTTCACTCAATAGACTTTTCCCCAGGATTCTCAAATTAAGCCACTTTGTTCAACAGCAGTTTGGAAGGAGGCAATATTCGACAAAATTGTATTAGAAATTTTCAGAAAATTGTCATGACATATGTCAAACAGCTAATTTAGGCTTTCGGATTTTGATTCGCTTGGAAATAACCAGAACACTATGTAGAATTTCCTAAGCAGTTAATGACTTTTGATAATGATGATGCCATCGGCTATTCCACTGATGGTAACTAAAGTAGGAAATCGACTAGTTCGTATAGTATTCAAATACCCGACTTTTTGAGAAAACCAACATTCGATTTGTTCGAAAAATCACTTTTACAAATATCCGGTTTTCGGATGTTTGACCAACAAAAACCAAGGACACCGTTTTTTCGGGTTTTTTTGCATGGAACAAAGTTAGAATGGAAATTATGTACTCATTTGTTTAGAAAATGCAAACTATTGTAAAAAGCACGGTCACCTATATAATGTATGAATACCACATTTATTGAAATCGCTTGTCATTCAACTCTCGTACAGTAACCAGACTGATTTGAAAACAAACCAAGATAGATAACGGACAACTGGACAAAGTTTCATTTCAGTTCGATGTATACATAAATACACATTGAAATTTATTTTTGCGGATGAATCGGAAATGAATCCGGTGCGGTTTTTATTCATTGATGCCAATGTATTACAAATAATTTCCATTAGACAATGTCAAAAGGTACCAGACCGTACTTGTGTTTGAAGTACTCTATAAGTTTCACGACGTCGGTGTGTTCACTCAAATAACGACGTGATCATTTCCACCTAGTCCATGTGTCCATTCATACTTGTTTAAGGCATTTTTCAAGATGATTTCTATATAAAAGTTGACACCCAAAATTTCTTTTGTATTCACAAAGTTTTTTCTGAGGTAATGTTTATATATGAAAAGTTTCCTCCGAGACATTTATCCCATATAATCAGCTTTCATCAGCTACTAAATACGGCGCTCGAAGTGTCACTAATTAAAAAAAAATTATAATTTTGTCAACTTTGATGTTCTTTTACTTGAAGACTTCAGTACATCCCAAAAACATTTCAAATTTTGAGAAAAATGTATTATTGTTCGACGTATCCTTCTCCACCGCAGATAATATCATCGAATCTGTCCGGGAAAGCTTCACACGCTGTACGAATGTGGCCTGGTGGCATTTTGTTCCATTCTCCGAGAAAATAAATTTTAAGGAGTTTACTGTTTCATGTTTTTTATCTGATACGTTGTCCTCCACAATGGACCATATGGAAAAATCCATTGAGTTTACGTCCGGCGATTATAGCGGCCATTGTTGTAAAGAAATTAAACTGGGTACCTTTTCTTGCAAAAAGCATTGGATTTCATGGGTTTTATGGGAGGATGCAAAGTGTAATTCAAACGTTGAATGGTTTCTACTGAATTATTTAGGTGCTCAAGGTAGCTCAAAGCATCGTTTAAAATCTTTTCACTATAAATATGTCGATCTACCCTCACGTCCTATACTGTGAAAATGATTTGTCAGTGTCCTGTGGCAGTTATACCAAACCATCAGGAGCTTGCTTTCGCAAAAAACAAATCGCTTTTTTTGCACTATGAATCGTCAACATTTTTTCATCAGAAAAGATCAAATTTTCAAGCTCGCCACCTATGTGCAATCATGTGAATACATTTAATCGTGCTTGGCGAATTGCCTCTCGCGCAGGTGTTAAATCTTGTACTTTTCATATTTTATAGAGCTTCAATCGTAATTCATTTTTCAATATGCATTCCATGTTTCGAGCAGACACATTCAAATTTTTCACTAATTGAACTGTGGATTACATTGACTTCTATTCTTCACTTTTCGAACCATTTCCGGTGATGTTGCGGTCTTCCTACAGCGTGTTTTTTTGTTTTTTTTTTTTTGGCGGAACCAGTATCATTGTGTTTACATGAAAACATCGCAGCTCATTATTAGTGGCTGCTTGTGATTTTCCAGCCAAAAACAAAACAATAACACTGTTGCATTTGATTTATATTTCGATAATTTGTTTTAACTGCAATGTAGAACCATATGCTTATGTAGACTTGTAAACAACATAACAGACTGACGCTTGTCAAAAAATGAGCACTCTGTTATTAGTCGTTTGGTTGCTGCAGCAGCCCAAATGTTATAACGCCAAAACCTGCATCTTGTCCCTGTGGAGAAAGAAAACGATCCAAATGTTTGAACCATCTTTCGCGGTATCAGTTGCGGCTTCGCTTACAAGGTTCTGTTGAATTTGATATGTAAAAAACTATATATACATATTTGGGTGCTATTCGGATGACTTTAGGGTTGGTAAATACACAATTGACCAAATGCATACACTACGGAAATTTATGGATTAGATTACTAAAAAATAAAAACAGACCGAAACATATCACCCCTACAGTTCTTGCCTGATCGTGGTAGGAGCTTCGTGCTGGCTGTGGTTAGCAGAACACCTGTTGTCAATGATCTTGCATTACATCAGATTCTCCTGAAGGTAATGCAGATAACACTGTTCTTCGTCGATTAGGTTGAGGTGTCTAGATAGGCCTCACTCCTTACCGAGAGGAAGTTCACTTCATACCAGTACTTCAAAGGTACTTTGGCTAAGAGAGAAAGCAAGCCCTGAGGAAATTTTCCAAGGAGATATGCTTCTTATCTCAAAAGTCCTTTCCAGATTAGTCTAAGTTCCCCCAGAGGGGCGCTGACTGTCGCAAATGCAAATAAAAAACGATCCTATGTGAGAAGGCTTTCAAAGCGAGACCCACGTTAAATTACCACAATTGATTGATTGATCACCCCTACGGTCCGATAGGTCTAAAACTGCATAAAACTGGTGTCGAGTTTGGTGTTGCCACGAAGCTTACCCATCTTTGTAGGACAATACTGATTGGCTCGAAGCATTCAATACTTTTGTATTCTCTCTTTTACATATTTTCGCGCTCGATGCTATCGTTTAAAATCTGAAAATACTAGCTGTCGCTCTGTTACTCGACATTGGCCTTTCTGTCATAAACAATTGATATTGTTAACATTTCTCACTCTAAACATTCAAATAGTACAGATAGTAATTTTGAAGTCCAATCGCTCACCTCTTTCATATCTAAGGATCCCTTATCTCTGCCCTAATTGCTAAAAATTGTACACGCAAATCACTGTTCCATGTTTCATGTTCAACATTACATGATCGTTTACAAACGAAATTGTTTTGTTGTTGTAACCTAAATTGTCGTTGTTATTGTTGATGGTGGTGGTGGTGGCAGTGGTGTTGTGATGCATTTGCCGCATTTATTATTATCTCAAGCACCGCGCATTTTGTTGCATCCATTAAAATCGTGTAAGCGCGTGTAAAAGAGCCCTTTTAAGATGATTTCTGTTGTCGTTTGGTTTGTTCGCTCTTGGTTTGTTTTGTTATTTACCGATTGAAATCATCAATTTCAGTTGAAGCTCAAGCTGACGATGAAACCCCGGCAATGGTTGTTGCCATGGTTTAGGCAGTACCGTTCTATTTGAACCAACTTGTTGGCGGTGGTGGTGATGGCGGTGGTAGAGTTCAGTGAGAGCGCGAACGATTGGCAGCCAAGGTGGATGATTGCAAGGTTTCGTTTGTTGCCTTCGATGGGTATCTGTTGCCGCATTCAGTCAGGCAGTCAGTCACTCAGTCAATGGAGGTAAAGTTTATTTTTGTTTTGTTGGCAAACAACAACCAAAACCACCACCATCAACAAAATGCTGGATGCCTTCATAAGATCAGCTTTTCCAGAAAATCCAAGCAATTTTACTATATATTAGATCGTTTTCGCTGGGCTAAGCTATTTATTTATTTGTACACGTACATTTCAGTCTCTCACGATGTTTGCCAGGAAGAAAGGTTAAAGTTTGTGAAAAAAATGATTTAGTTTATTTTTCTACAGGAACTCCTTCATTGCATTTCAACTGCGTCTTGCTTCTCTCAGATCTTCATTTGTGGTATAGCAATATTTCGAAATTAAATTTCATTTTACTTTTGCAGCTTTTTTACAATTGTTGAAATGTAACTCGATTTGTTTTTCGAACCACTTTGCTGGAGACTCTAAATGTGTTTTCCTCTTAACTTTTCCTAATTTAATTGGACATTTTAATGAGTTTTTTCAGCTTTCAATTGCTTACGTCTATTAACTAACTAACCAATGTTGGCGAATGCGCTGGCACAGCTACAACATGCTGGCAGTTTAGGCGTTTTATTTTCTCGATAACAATTTACATGAGCTTTGATGTTATTGAAAGGTTTATTGACAAGCAACAAAGTCTTTACATCAAACTGAAACAACGACAAAAAACTGCTTTCAATATCGTATCATTACTTTCCATATCGAAAGACCAGCCGGAGAGATAAAAAAACGCGGTGCAACTCCCAATAATAAAAAAATATTGATTTCAATTTGAGATTATGACATGTTTAAATTGTCATTTTACATGATGTTGCCGAAGCCAAAAGGGGGCCATGACAATGATATGGGAATAGAGAGAAATTTCGTTTGTTCATTGTCAATTTGTATTGTTGTTTGGTGCGATGCTATGAAGTTCACATCCGGTGTATAGATTGAGTGCCTAAGCGAGTGCCGGAGTACTCGTATGTGTGAATTTGCGCCGGAAAAGATATGATATTTCCGGCTGAAACATTTTAATAATAACAAGGGCTAATTGGTGCAAAAAATGTAAAGGTTTTTTTTGTGTTAGTAAAGGACTTTATGGAAGTAGATATGCAAATCAAAAGCTTGGGTGAGAATGTTGCATTTTTGAATTTTTTGTTTTAAATAAACCGTGTAATAATAATGCTGGGTAATCCACTTAGTGGTTTCAAAACAGTCGGTCTGGCAAGACTGTCAGCTGTTAAATACCTGTCATTTGAAGTGTTATTTATTTGCGAATAATGATCGTTTAACAACCAAAAAACGCATAAAAGAGTTAAAACTTACTATAAAAGTGGTGATTCAAACGTGAACTTTCAATCGAACAAAATTTTCTTCAGTAATGAAGCGCACTTCTCACTTGGTGGTTCCGTCAACAAGCAAAATTGTCACATATGGGGCTGGGAGAACCCAGAAGTGATTGTGGAAAAACCATTGCATCCGGAAAAAGTGGCTGTTTGTTGCGCATTATGATCTGGATCTGTCATTAGGCCGTATTTTTACACTGGAGGAACTTTAAAATGATCCACTGCTGCAGCCAATCTTTAGGCGATCATTTAAATAATATTGTATTTCGTACATAGTGGCACAGTTCAAGCATTATAATGAAATAAAAGTTTCTTCGAAATCATAGTTTTACGTGTGTTTTATTTAACTTTACTTGAAAACGAAAAATGCATAACAATATATAACAAATTAATATGTTTTCTTTAGAACCTTAACCCGACCAAATTATAACCGAAGCACATGGACATAGCCTCACAAAGCTTCAGTCAGTTTACACCGAATCATCACATTTTGTTCTCTAATAAATCGTAAGTTACTCGAAATTACGTATTATAATGTTCGATAACATTCTTGGTCCCTAGGCCAAACGTGGCGCAAAGGTTACCCCGCATACATCCAACTATCATTATGTGGGCGGCGGCCACATTGACGTGTCTGACGAACATTTCGAGTAGTCGAGTAATCGACAATTCTGCTAAACACTTCTCAAACTGTGACATTCTGAATCGCCATTAAACTGTAGAATGGGTGTAAGCTCACTATATGTGGAAAGCTCTCCCATATCTCATTCATGGAATTTATTTTTGTAATATTGTAGTTCTATCGTAATTTCGCAAGCTTATCGAATATCGAATTTTTCAAAATAAATACTGCGGAATCCTACAAAAAACAAAGTAACACATCATGTTTGATGAATATTGAAAATTTTCATAGTTTGAAAGGGTTGTTTTTTTTTATAATACTCTTGATGACTTCGCAACAGAACGACAAAAACGGTTGTAAAATTTTGGTCAGAAAAACGACGTGACGATACTATGATGTACCGTACTGTGCATTATGTCAAAAGAGTACCGAAAAGTGGTCAGTGGAGCACAAAATATTTGTTATTCATTCCAATTTATTGTATCTCCTTCAAAGCAGCCATATTACGAAATAACCCTAACTAATGATATAATTATGAATATATTTTTTAAATGGATTTTCCAGAAAAGTCTTCTGTTTTCGCCGCGAATTATATTTTATTGAAGTAATTGGTTATATTAAAAAAACAAGTGCTTAAAAACACTATATATGGATTTAGTTCATATATTGAGCAATTATTATAAGAATATATTTCTCACTTGATAATTTTACCCATTTTCCAATATATAATCTGCTTATGGATATGAAATATATTTGCTTCTGTGTACAAAAGTCATATTTATTAAGTGCATAATGCATTTATATGTCTGTGTGTTGCGTACAAGTTCTTATACCATCAATCTTAAAGTGAAAACATTTTTGGAGGCTACTTCTTACGAGTCTGCGATAGTTTCTGGATTAGTTTAGTTATTATGGTTTACTTTTACTTTTCGCAAAATATACATACACTAGACAACGAATATATGATGTAAATATTAGATATATCGATTGAACATTTGGTCGCTTTACATTGAAGTTTTCGCTTCATGATATAGAATATTTTTTTCAATTTTAATAATGTAAACAAATTTTTTTCTCTCTGCACCTGTTAACTAGACTCATACAACTTGTTTCTGTTTCATCTGGATCTGTCTTCGTTGATATAGGGGTTGGTTTTCTCTGTTGGCAATAATAACTGCTTGCAAGCAATTCCCTACTGGCATTAACCATTTCAATGACGGCAGAGCTGTAGTAATTAAAACTATTCGGCACCCTGAAGCTATGTTGTCAGCGTTTATGCAACATCTTATACAGGTAGAAACAATAACATATTTAATTTTTGTCCACGTTTGCCACTAAACCTACTTTGGGAGCACTGCAGTAACATCCACTAATTTTATACAGAAGTAAAATATGACCTATCTATCCTTGTCGGCCAATCGTATTTACCGCAATTTTGCATCTTTATCATATTCATAAGAATGTGGAAGAGAAAAGAGAGAGATGCTACAATGGACAAAGCAATCACTTAATGACAAAAACCTCTCTCGATGAACGAGAATCCAACTGTACGAGGCCTAACTAAATTGCTGCAAAGCTCGAAATCCAATATTAGGACGTAAGCAGATGAATCTGTTCTGGACATCTTAGAGATAAAAATTCTACGAAATTTATATGGGCTCGTTAAAATAAAGCATCGGCATCTTATAAATTATGAATTATATGGGCTGTGTTAGGATATCGATGTGGTCAAGTGCATTGTAGCACAGCAATTTTGTTCGTTGGAGTTACACGATGTTACTGGATGTTGCTGGATGTTACACGAACGAATCAACATTCCTCTGCAGAAAAGTCTATAGGGTGCAAGGAAGGCTCTAGCCAAACTCCGTTGGAAAGATGAACTTTCTGAGATACTGTCAAATTGGAATCGGAGAATGAGCACGAAAGATCGAAGCGCTTGTATAAATTTTCTAATCATGGCTCATGTTAGTTGTAATCGAACAACTATTGTTAATATTTTTAGCAATAAGTTTGAGTCATAGTGCCGATGGAACCCAAATAAAAACATAAGTTTTAGACAGTTTTTTAACCATTTTCTTGCTATTTGGATGAAGTTTGTCTCTATTTTAATGCAATAATTGACATGCATTTTTAAACCTTATAGATTATTTTCAGCTATCTTATCTTATATTTTATTATAAATAATTTGAAGATTTTTGGATCCATTGGGTGAGGAATTTAGCCTTTAAGACCGATGGGACCCTTTGGAAAATATCTAAATAAATCTTACAAAAAGGTCGTTAACTAATTAAAACAAAAAAAAATTAAACAATTTGGAACATTTCCACATTCAAAAACGAATGAATGAATCTCCGATAAAAAAAAATTGAGGATTTCTGAATTTTAATAAATTTGATAGTATTTGGTAATGTATTCACCTTTGTACCACCATTGGTGATGTTTTCAACGTAACTGCATAAAACTAAGTATGCGGACTGTCAGTAACCATTAATTTTTTCACACCTGCTTAAGGTCAAAAGATATTGCAAAAAAAAAGTATATAAAATGAAACAGGAGCAGATCATTTTTTGGACTCTGAAGCTGATACTATGCAGACTTTTTGCGGCGAAACTCCATGTAAAAAATTAGTCTTAAATTTTTAAGCAACATTTTTCCACCAGACAGTACTTACTATGTTTTTTGGCGAGAAAAATGTTCTTGGTCATCAACGTCAGCCTTTCCTTTTGCTGATTTCAACATTAAAATCGAGACAACTTTCATTTTTACGTTATAGTGTGTTCAGTAATACGTTTATAAATTTGAAAAATGAAATAATAAAAAAGACACAGTTTTTAAACTTTGCAAATATATTATCGGCCATATTCACCATTGCATGAATGAGATATGGGAGAGCTTCTCATACTCAGTAAGTTCACACGCATTTTAGTTTTAGACTCAAACGGGACCTACAGTTTAACTATGATTCCGAACATCACGGTTTAAAAAACATTTAGCAGACTTGCCGATTACTCGAAGTGTCCATCAGACACATCCAGGTGACCGCCGCCCATATAGGGTGTCGCACGAATCGTGCTACTGACAACTGTCAATGGGGACCGTTATTTAAAGATGCTAAAAGAGTTTTTTTTTACCCAGAACTGCGTTGAAGACGTATTCGTTTTAACAGCATTTGGTTCCAGCAAGATGGTACAACTGCTCACATAGCCAGAGTGGTTATAGCGAAGCTCCAACGAAAATTCCTAAACAAATTAATATCCCACAATGAATAACTTTCTGATCGGCTGTCACATATGATGAGCATGAAGATCATCATCATATACAAAACCAATCAAAACCAATTAGTTATACAAATTAAATTGAATTTTCTATGCGTAGTAAAAAATAAATAAAATACATTGATTAAAAACAAAGTTATTTGAATTTGTTATTGTAGTGTGATTGATGCGCTACCCTGTATAATAGATCGGTGACTGTATGTGAGGCTAAATCCATGATCATACGAACGATAGTTATGTGTACTGATCTTTGCGCCGCGGTTGCTTACAACTTATTATGACGTAAAGATGTATGCTGTTCCAAATAGTGTTAGTGTTGGAAACTAATTTAAAAGTTAACAATACCGCAAAATTGTTTCGCGAGAAATGAATGTTTGATGGAATTTTTTCTTCATTAAAAGAACACGAAACATAGCTAAGTTGAAATTGTAGTATTGCGTACATGAACTATTTAGGAATTCATATTTAATACCTGCAAAAGAGTTGATTTAAACGACCATACACGAAGTAGCAAAATGGGTCATTCTAAATAATAGTTGTTATCTCAGATACAGCAATAGATATGAACGAAATAATAATTCAACTGTAATCAACGAATGAGACATAACATCAGTAAAAATTCATTTTTTTTTTTTTTTTTTTTTTTTTTTTTTTTTTTGTTTAATCTAACTTGAATCTTACAATATAAAAGGTTAGCAAGTGTTCCTTTATTAAAAAAATACTAAATTGCAATTCTTATATGTATCATATCTCAATAACTAAAGCTGAACCAAATAAACTAATGTTTTGTTTTCAATTCCCTTGGTCTGATGTTCTTCTTCTTCTTCTGTGTTACATGATGTCATATAATTTTAAATATGAAACAAATTATGCAGACAAATAGAACATTAATTTGAGTCACATTTTGTGGGATCGTTTAGTTTTATACACCGGCATCCTGTTTCTGTTTCCGTGTAGCCTTATATCGTTTGAATGCAACACCCCCTCCCTTCCATACATTTATATATGTATGCATTCGTTTCGGCATTAGTCAAAAGAAATTTGCAATAACTCCAAAACAAACAAACATTTAGTGCAAATGTCAATGCAAACATGTCAATGTCACCAGCTGACAGAGTGCCATTAGATAACTTTGCATAGATGCTAATAAAGCTATCGATCATATTCAATCGTATCTTGTATCTATCTGCTGCTGCCGATCTATCTGTTAATACCACATTATTCTGTCATGTCTACTTGTTCTTGAAATTGCCACAATTCTAGTCGTGTGGACGCGCGGACGGACTCGCGACATGTCCGCTAATACGAGTTATCGTTTTTCCACAAAACCAAAGGAAAAAAACTGTGCAAACATGGTAACCAACTCTGTTGCATTAGACGAAATCCACTTGCCCCATTCACTCTATCCCCCCAGGTGATACTATTCACTCATATTCACTAACAATTTCAATTGTTAATGAGCTGCGTTCAAAGAGGGAAACTTAAAATTCATTCCAGCACACCGCTGCTGAATACATTCAGATGTTTATTACGCCATTACAGCCGTTAAGCTGATCTTTCCACTGTCTTAAATTTTTTCGTTAGACTCTAATCTCGGATAATGTGACAGCTGCAACGACAGAATAGGTATTTTTTCTGTTGCGTCTGATAGATGTTTGTTTCTGACAAATTCTGTGGCAAATAGCGATATTTATCAGATCAGTAATTGATCTGTCATCATTCGGTGACAGAGTCAGTGAAAATAGTAATTAATCCACCAGGCTGAACGGATAGCTGGCTGGCTGGCGGCCTGATCCACAAAGAGATTTTTTTTTTTTGAGTTAATGAAATGATTGGCAATTAGCATTGCTTGGCAATTTAATGTCAATGCCAAATGCAATTGCGAACAATAGCCAGTCGCTGTATAAGTGAAGTAGACAATGTCAGGGATAATATGCTGATAAGTTTTTGTCATTTACAATTTAGAGTTAAGTGAAAAACAAATGGATTTCACAGTCATACTCATATTTAATGTTACATAGTTCAAAGTGTGTAAATTGGTTATTTAAATATCTGTTCAAAGTGGTAATAAACAAATGCAAATTTTGTTTAAGAGTTGGACTAGGATGACTGAGAGGCACGCTAACCTATAGATTTTTACAATACCGATATTACGAAATAAATCAAAAAAAATTCTTGTCTGCGATCGATGTGTGTTTGAAACAAAGTATCATGAAGAGGAAGGATATGATAGAACATTAGCTTTTAGAGTTTGTCGGTTTTTGGAATTTTTGTTTTACACGAAATTTAATTAGAAACTGAGAAATATTGTTGGTAGAAAATTCATAAAAATGGCTGCAAGTTTGCGAAATTTGAAAGATAATCTGGAATTTTTTTCCGATTTTTAAAATTAGTTTTTACAAAACGGTTACCTACATTGTTGTCAAACTATTTTGTAGCTTCACCACCAAATGCATTAAGCAATCGTCAAAATGCCCTACATATAAGCGAAATATGGAATCATATTATTTTAACTGTAAAGTTATCCATTTGGTGGTTTCAAAAACACCGTTCTGGCAAGGCTGTCAATTGTTAAATATCTGTCATCCGAAGTTTTATTTATTTAGCGAAAAGTGTGCCATTTACAAACATTGATCGCTTAACAACCGAAGAACGCGTAAAAATAGTTAAAACTTACAATAAAAAAGGTGATTAGAACATGGGCACTTTTCGTCCATTACGGAGTGATTATGGTCGTCATAATCGACCTACTGTACAAGGAATTGGGAAGGTTATAAAGAAATTTGAAGAGACTAGAAGCGTTGCAGATGTGGTCAGGCCTGTACATCATTGCCATGTACGCATTGCCAAAAACATCACTTCTGTTAATGAAATTCTGGCGGATAATCCCAATTTCAGTTCAGAACGCTGCGGCCGTATGATAACCGTCTTTTTAGACCTGCAACTGAAGGTTATGAACTGAACGATATGCAGTTTCAACAAGCGTAATTTCACATTTTAGCGACATCACTACCACCAAGATCATGCGATTTGACGCCGTTAGACTTTTTTTGTGGGACTACGTCAAAAACCGTGTTTACGCGGACAATCCCCAAATGTGCGAAAAAGTAGTCGAAAACTACCTCAAAAGGATCCACTACTCTAACCAATCCCGAGGCGGGCATTTAAATGACATTTTATTTCGCACATAATGCCAAGGTCCAAACATTATAATGAAATAAAAGTTTCATAGAAATCATAGATTTCTAACTTTAACTTTAACTTTTACTTTTGAAGCCAAAAAATTAACAACCCGACATAAAGTACAGTTTTTTTTTATTATATTCTTACAAATATTATTTGAAGCATTGCTTTATATTTTTGCAAGGTTCTGTAATAATATTGTTTATAACAATGAATGTGTTAATCAGAAATGTGTATACAATTCTCTGTACAAAATACAGGGTGGGCCATAATGGTGTTGGCGGTTTAATTCTTCAATTTCTCGGTTACGCGCGGCGCGGGGTGGCGGGGGGATATGTTGTTCGCTGCGCCGCTTCCTGGAAATTTAGTCGCCATGGAGCCGTACACGGGAGTGCAGCGTGCATTTTGTGTCCGAGCGTATTACGAAAACAATAAATCAGTGATTACTGCACGACATTTGTATCGGCATGAACACGGTTTACACGATTTAAGTGAAGTTCTAAGCGCCAATGTGATACGAAAATGGATCAGAATGTTCGAAACAACCGGCTCAACAGTACCAATTACGGTTCGTGGTCGCCCAGTTTCTGCAAGATCAGCCGACATTGTGGAGCGTGTTCGTGTTTCAGTTCAGCGAAATCCGCAACAGTCAACACGTAAGAGAAGTCAGTCTTTGGATGTCAAAAGAACAACTTTACGACGAATTTTGAAACGTGATTTGCATTTGAAGGCTTATAAGATTCAGATAGTCCAAGAATTAAAACCCGATGATGCCAATAACCGACTTAACTTTGTTAATTTGATGCTAGAGCGGTTCAACAATCTCCGATCTCTCTCTTGCTATTATTTTCTATGGGGCTACCTCAAATCGGTAGTCTACGAGAATAATCCGACCAATTTAGAGCAGTTGAAGAGGAACATTATTCAGGAAAGTAACAAAATACCGAGAACAACTTTTGAACGAGTTTTCCAAAATTTGCGACTTCGGTTCCAAGAGTGTCAAGCAGCCGAGGGAAGCCATTTGGACAACATTATTTTTAAGTCTTAAAAATTCCCACGTTTCTACTTTTTAAAAATACAAATATATGTTTGTTATTTTTCGTAGTTTTTTTTTTAATTGAATATTTAAACCGCCAACACCCTTATGGCCCACCCTGTATAAATATAGTAAAAGAAAATACTTCTTACAACTTTTATTTAATACTTTTTTTATACGCAAAATATCGGGATTCATTTGAAACATTTCCGATTGTCGCTTGGTTACTTAAAGACAGTCTAAATCGGAATGGAATCAACGGTTGAAGCCACTTAGGTAATTTGAAAAAGATATAACTATTGCCCAGGATTCCTGTTATTAATCTGTATTACATCCCCTTTTAACTACTTCATGACAAATAGTTGACCTTTTCGGTTTCACCGCGTATTATTAATTTTAATTTTAGTTTTTTTAATGTTATTATGCTTTAGATTCGAAAATGTTGATCTTTTGCCATTATTTACCAATTACCATTTGACACGTCTTTATGCGTTTCATAACTTTTACGGCTGCAATTCTTGCGGTTCCAACGATACATTTAATAAGGCCACCACATAAAATTGTTTGCAAAAGTCACAAATACGATAAAATACCGTATTAAGCTGGGTTTACACCAACTTATTTGAAATATAATCAAATCCATAATCAAATACATAAGTATACTATTTTATCCTACATAATTCAGAACATTCTTAAAAAATATTGAGAAAAATATCACCACGTATTTACTTAAAAAATGACAAGAAAATCACCAACCGCCATCCTGACATTTTCGTCGCCAAAAATGTATTGAAGTCTTAATATTTGCCTACAAATCGCCAAATCTGACAACAATGAAAATTATAGAAATATTTTTTTTTTTTATATGTTTTTCTTGGGTCAGCGTTTAATCTATGTATACCTATATACGTACTAGAAAGCTTAATTCAGGAAGCAGAGTCTAAAACATACTTGAAGAAAAGTTTAATATTTTTATAATCAGCCCTTCAATATGCATTAATTTAAGAAATAGTCTAATGTTAGGCGTCTGACAAGCTAATCTAAATTACGTGAAAAATTGTAATAATCGGATAATGTTAGAAATCTAACCAGCTATTGTTGAACGTATTGCAGATTTTGTGCGCGATGCCGTTATTAATGTTTAGTCAAAATATTCAACTTTTACTAAGTGACTTAGCTGCAATTTTTTGTGAGATTACTAATGTCGTCGAATTTTTTCTTTAATTCTGCATTTACTCAAAAATTTGCAATCAGCAAGTCTTAATCAGTTAGATATGCAAAACTTCATTACGGATACGCTCGCATAGATGGAAGAATAGTTTAGAGAAATTTTAGAATAGCTTAGAAGTAAATTCAGAAACATTTTACAGATGCTTTTGCTGTTCCTCTTCTGCTCTCCTTACAAGTACAAAAAAATTAGTCTTGAAATTATCGTTCTTTGAATATTCCCACCTATTTCATTCCTTGTTTCCAATATTTGCTTACTTGTTTCTAACATTTCGCAATGGAAAAAAACTGGATAGCACAATATTCGATAAGATACGAAAAAAGTTGATCTTGAACGTATTTCTCAACCAGTTTTGCAATACTCGAAAACGGATAATTTTTTTTTTAATTTTCCAACCAACTCCGCAACAGCCTGGCAAACTGGGAGCAGTTGATTTTTAAGTTAAGAGGATCTCTGACTGTTGTTTTCCTGGATTATTTGCGTTTATTTCACTCCTATCAATTTTATTAGTGTGAATATAAAAATGTGTGCAACTGTTAGTTATATTTATCTAAGACAAATTAGACTTGGATTTGCATAATTATTATTTAGATGCTATCAATTTCAGTTAAATTCCCCAAAAAGCTGAAACTTAGGCAAACGTCCCATGGAGCTAACGAAAAACAATTTTTTGGCCTCAAAAATACTCAATTTTTTGAAGTCACCAACATGTTTGTGGACGAAATTTTACTCATTTTTATTGAACTTTCACAAAGTCAAAAATGCCGATATTCATTAAAACAATAACACTTTTCATAGCGATTGCAAATATATAAAATCATTGTTTAAGTTTTCCCTCAGTGCTTATTTCTTTCACTTTAGGCTTTAAAATTTCCATAAGAATTTTAACATTAAAAAAAGGTACATCTAACAACATTACACCTTTTCTGTCTTTTTCTTTCAGAATTCGAATACCTAAAATTTAGCATCCTGAAATCAGAACTACAGATAAGGTACAGCAAACTATTGGACAAAATATTGAAATTTGAATTGGGTATACTGAAGTCAAATGCATTTATTCTGAGTGAAGTTCCGACTAACTCAGAATAAGAAAAATATCTTTTAACGACCAATATCTTCAAAAATCCATAATGATCCACTGATTTCATATACTCGTTAGTAAGTTTATTTGCTTAGTAGTTAAGCGCGATAAACTGGGCAAAGTTTATTTGCAATACTAATTATAAGGTATAGTAGAAAGAAATCCACTATTTTTTAATGATATTGAAGACTTTATTTGGCAGAGTTAAAATAATAATATGCACCGTATTGTTCGACAACTTGTTGCCATTTTGATGGTAATTCCATTATGCTTCGTCTCTATTGGCAAAAAACTATTTGAAAGTCGATTTAGACAAACTTCTCTAGAGGCAATTTTTCACCAGTAAAATCATTCGCCATAGAGATAAACTGGTGCCAATCATTTGGTGCCTGATTCAGACCATAAGGTGTCTGGTCCCAAGCAAGCTCCAGAAACTTCTAGTAATTCACTTTCTATGCGTGCGCCCTGACCTTGGTCAGATGAAACACAATAATTTTCCTATTGGCCAAAGTTTCTGGGCGATTATCTCATTCAAATGACCCAATTTTTGATATCACAGCTCTGGATTAGGAGAGGAAGTCATATTTGGTAATTCCCTTTCAAACTCACCAAACACAATAAAACCTGATCGTCAATCTTGGTTTGGGTTAGATTTAAGCGATCATTTCCATTTGACGTGGTCTTAAATAATCCAATTTTTATCACTAGTAATCATCCGTTTTAGAAATGGGTTCATTTCACGACGATTTAACAGCGATTCGCTTCTGGAAATTCGGTCCGTGAAGCTTTACATTAACTGGGGTGGCACCTACATATATTAGGCGAATTTTTAATCGTAGTTTTTCAAAAATCGAATAAAACACTCAAATTTGCATCATGCATTAAAATTTTTTATTGGAATCGATAAATTGGTCTTTGCCATCTCAAAATGTCCATTCGGAAGGTCCAAATTTTCGTCACTTTTTCGAGCATTTCGGCCTGCATTCCACGAATAACGTTACCCTGTAAGGCTTCAATAGTGCTCGGCTTGTCCACATATACTAACGACTTGACATAACTCCACAAGAAATAATCAAAAGGTTTTAAATCGGAAGATCTTGGGGGCCAATTCACAGAGCCAAATCGAGAGACAAGCTGCTCACCAAATTCATCCCTCAACATACTCATTGTTTCACGAGCAGTGTGGCATGTTGCACCGTCCTGATGAAACCACATGTCAACCAAGTTCAACTCAGCCAATTGGGGCAAAAAAAATTCCTTGTGGTTGAGTAACACATGCCCAATCGCTGAGAACGGCGACGAATTGACATTTCACGATCGTCATTAACACTGATCGCTACGGCTGCAATATTTTCTTCGATACGCACTCTACGCATGCGAGTCGATGGTTTTATGTCCAACAAAATAAATTTGGTGCGAAATTTAGAGATAACAGCACGAATTGTTGATTCAGCAGGTCGATTATGACGACCATAAAATGGTCGTATCAAACGATGAACATTTGTCACAGAGCACGAATTTTGATAATAAATTTCAACGATTTGCAATCGTTGCTCGTTTGTTAATCTTTCCATGATGAAATGGCAGAGTATACTGTACACTTTTCACTTTGACAGATGACGTTTGGAGGCCATTGCCAACAAGTGCTGCCAACCTGAAAAACTTAAATCTTAAAAAATCGCCCTATGTATATACATATATAGGTATTCATATATGTATATGTAGGTATATATACGTATAAGGAGCTTTTTTTTATATCCAACCCTATTTAGTTCCAAATGGTATTTTGTGCAATGCTTAGCTCTGTGGAATTCCATTATTCTATCGGCATTTTTGTAGTGTGTTTTTGATGTCGTTATTCCCGCAATGGAGTCGACGAAAGTAAAGTTGTGAGAGATTAGCTCTCAGGATCATCTGAACCATAAACACTATTCAAATTTCCAGCGGCCTGGTTGGCGTTTAAGCCTTCATCGAAAAAAAGCTGTAAAATATGGCGCATTTTCTCTTTGATGCAGTTCACCTTCAAAACGCGCTCAAATAATGCTGAGTCAAGCTTCCACAAAATTATCTGAGTGGTTTTTTGAGTATAAAGTCCTATCTTTGAAATGCCATTTAATGCTTCCGATCGCACTTATGCTAGCAGCTGTTTGAAAAATAATGGATAATTTTTTTTTTTTTTTGCCATACTTTGTATAATGAAAACATAACTTCCTGGAAAATTCGAAAACTTTCATGTTTCATATAAGGAGCCTGTTTCTAGCAATTTCGTTCATAGACGACTCATTTGAAAACTTTTATACTTCATATAAGAACCCAGTTTCCAAGACTCTCGCTCATAGACGACTCATTCGTTTATCATTTTGTACGTTTTATAGAATGGGACGTTATTAAAAATTCAAACTATGACTTCAGATTGCATGTAACAAGAAATGTCATTACGGAATATTTTCCATTAAAAACGGTTCAAAATTATATTTTTCTCACTATTCCCCACGAGGGAAATTGTTCTAGTCATATGAGCTGCAAATCTAGAATATAATTCCTTTAAATGATTATACGGATTTTTAAAATTCCTCAATATGTGATGCAAATCTTAAGTCAAATAAGCGTGGGTATTCTGCAATTCGTTTTTGATTTAAAACAAGTTTAGTTGCAATCTAAAAGTTAAATTTGAAACGACTCCCATAAATCAAGCCATTGTTTGCTATAGGTTATGCTAAAGAGTTGCTTAGATCAACTTAGATATACAATAATGTGTACAATTAAATTTTTTTTTATGATATTTATTAATATTCACCTTATTTTCATTATCCAAAGTAAAAATATCAAGAGCTTATTACGTTTGTGCCACATTTCTTGATAGTTCTTGCGTTTGGTTGTTGCTGTCTGCGTCGTATTGATCGTGGTCTCATATTACGCTGATCCACACAGAATGTCGATATCGATGCAGTAGGTAATTTTGGTAGGGCGTCGTACGAGTACGAGAGTTATTGAATTCTGATGATTATTCCATTCGAATACGAGTTGAGTAATTCTGTGTGATGTGATTATTTCATATATTTCTAATAATTGTTGGAGATTTGTGTTGTGGTATTTTGTTTGTTTGCTTATTTGATTATTAAATGTATTTTTTGTTTTTAAGTAAACATATTTTCTGGACTTTGTTTAAACGGTTTTTTGAACTGTAACGAAGTTTATTTTCATGCTATTAGCTGAGGAAATGGATGTTGTTTTCATGCTCGACATTGTTTGAGATGTATGAGTTGTTTCTAAATAAATTTCAATCGGAAAATTTTGAAGCACTTTCATAGTTTGCTATGATATATTACATTTTCATTTTATTTTTTTTTTTTGTATTATATATTTCAGTTATATTTATTGTTTATTAAAATTATAATATTTCGTATGCTTAATTTACATTTTTTTCGTAGATCCTTGATTGGGGAGTTCGTTGATTATATAGTTGATGTAGTTGTTGTGAATCCTTTGGATTAAACGAAAATTACGTTATCGAAAGTTATGGTTATTTATTAGACTTTTAGCTGCACATTTTCATATGTAATTTTTTGTTTACTCTGCTTTTCTATAAACACATTCTGATGAAATTATTGTTTTTTCAGTAGAATTTTGTTGAGAATGAGCTTATTGTAGTTACTGGAATAGGTGAACATTTAGTTATTTTAATACCAGTTTTGGTTTGTTGGTTTTTTGTATTTTTTTTTTTGTTTTGTTATGACGACAATTACGTTCTTCGCTTTAAAATCTTTTTTTTTTTTATTTGATGAAACTTTCTATATTTACAAATAAATTGTTGTTCCATTTAACTTGAAACGTTAACATGTTTATAGCTTTGATTATAATTCTTCTTTGTATTGCTAACACTTTTGTTTGTTTTAAAGAAATTTTATTGTGATATGTTGAACTGTTCAATATTGACAAATTTATGGAGTTGAGTTTTAAGTCAAGGAACATTTGCTCTGTTGTTATGAGGTTTGTTCTATATGAGGTTTCAATGCAATCACCAGTTTCAAATAATAATTTAATATTTCTTTTATTATTATTAACCTTATACTTGGCATTGATTTGAAAAGAAGATTCATCACTTTGGTGTAAACCTTACTGTATGGATATAACCAACGTAAATATCTACTACAGTTGTCTTGAGGAAAAGCATGAATTTGAATGCGAATTTGTCGTTGGCGGAAGCCATATACCCCGTCAAAAAATTGTCGAAAATTGTCTATTAGAACAGCCCGCTACGGTCGAAGATATGAATATTTTTGTCATTTTGGTAAGATAGTCTTAAATGATGGCTTCAGTTTTGAGTGGGATCTGCAAAAAATGTGTGCACAATATTTGGTTGCATGCCGTTTTTTATTGAAAAAATATCAGTCGTCGCTTATATGGTTCTGTCGAGCATTTTAAGTGAATCACTGAATTTTTAGCCAATTTTAGCTGATTTGAGCAAATAGTCTGGAAAAGTTGCAAGAAAAACAAATCGGCATGAGCAATCTTTTGGTCAATCATAAAGAAGCTATGTTCGACTTTCTGAAGCGGCAATAACTGTATGCGTTTATATTGGATGACCTTGACTGTAAGGTACAATCTTATAAATAAACTCTGGAAACGAATGCTAATCCCCGCTATTTTTTATACTTTTATAAATCTCTTGAGGTAAATATATGTCAGAAGTGAATCCGTTCCTGCAATCATACACAGATATTATTGAGAGAACACTGCGAGGTGTTACTGCAACCTTTCTAAACATTGAGAAGAAAAAATCTAACTGTACAATATGTTGGTTTTACTTGTCTTGAATTAGCTGTGGGAGTCTTCAGGAAAACAATGTTTCTTAAAATACCTGGATCTTCATCGTTAACGGAGAATATCGGCGTCATAAGATATGTGAGCCAAGTGAGCTATGTAACGACATCGACGTGGTCATGAAATACAACATTTGCTTTGGGTGGATCATGGTGTGTGGAGGGACCCAAACGCTTCAGCAAGAAAATTCTTCGACTTTTCTGGGCAGAGCAGAAGAGGGCACCCAAAACTCCGTTACAAGGACCAGGCTTTTGAAAAAGTTCCAAACAAGACCGAAGTGCTTGGGATTATTGTTTACGTTTGGCGCATAGTAAACAAGAATGTCTATTCTAAGACTATAATTCTGATACACACTTCCAGCAACCGCATTATTTACCCGATTTGTGTCACAATATTGTGTGTGATTTTCCTCAATCAAAATCTCCGCTTCGGGGCAACGTTGTGTCGTTTCAAACAAAAACTTACTATAAAGCCGATCAAATAAGCTTTCGTAAGTAATAAGGCCCTATCTAAGGTGTGATAATCGCGCTGAGTATATTATAATAACAGCTTTACTTAGGAGACTGAAACTTGACACAAATGTTTTCATGTAAAGGTTAAATTCAAAATTGAAAAAAATCGCCTAGTAGGATAAGGTTTCTGAGGACTGAACCCTCTTCATTGAAAGTGGAAACTTTTTATAAAGCCCTCAAAAATGTTGCCATTTATTCGTCAACTTAAAGCCATATACTTTAGGAATAGAATCTGTATAATGTATGGTAAAAAGTAATATGGATTACAAATGGGTGAAATTGGTCCAGTAAAGAAAATCTTGCACATACCTACAACATAAAACTATGGAATAATAATCATTTTCAAATTTTTTCAACAATTGCGCCCTTTATTCACTTATCAAAATATATATATACCTATATATGATAGTAATTAATAATCACCAAGAAGAATAATCTCAGCTCATTAGCTTTTAAAAGTACACCCCTACCTGCTAACAAGACTACAGAAAATTTAGGAAAAATAACCATTTTTAGCGGAATAACGAGCAAAGTCGGTATATGTATGATAAGAGGGCGTTTTCGACATCCTCCAGACTATCCCAGTAGCATTTTTTGGAATTGCTACACAATAATATTAATTCTAGGATACATTCTCTTGTAATACATCCCCGTAGTTTTAGGTATTCCATTTAATCAGTGTATTGAAAGTAGTTCCAGAACTTCTTGCATGATATATTTTTTATTTAAATACATATTTTCTACATACGAGTGCATATCCCATTATGCATACAAGCAACTATTTATAGAAAAGTCAAAGTAGACCAATATAAAAAATCGATTCTATATTTCATAATTCTATATAAAGTTCCAATTTGTATTAACATATTGCATACTGTGGAGAAACAACTTTTTGTTCTAGTTTTGCTGGAGTGAACCTGTTGTTTTTGGTATAAAACAAAATAAAAATAAAAATCATCGATCATAGAACCAAAACTAGAACAAGTCCCCGGACGACATAAGAAGTTCTTAAATCTATTATTTGCAGCGGAAGATTTTGCTAAGATAGACCACAAGTAGGCGAAATTAGTCAATTGGGATAAAAAAAATAAGGGCTACATCCAGTAGTGGAACAGTGGTCATTTTCTGGGGATTTCAACAATTGTACTATTTATCCATTAATAAGGACTTATATATGGTGGTACTTATTAAATACCGAAAAGGGCAATCCCAGACTGTAACATTTTTAAGGTATTGGGGTATGTGATGCAAATCGATTCGTTTTCAAATGAAAACGAAGTACCAAAACGAACAGATCGATTTTAGCTGTGACAGAAATCGTATCGATTTCATTTTCCAGTTGTGTTTCATTTCCAAAATATTCTTTTGCAAAATACAACTCAGAGCATTTTTGTGTTTGCAGAACAAGAATCAAATTAACAAGTGTAAGCTGAAAAATAATTTTATAACATGGCATTTATTGTAGCAGTGTCCGCAATTTTAAGTGATGCATCAAATAAAGAAGAAAATATTAAAAGGAAAAAGTTACGCGATGCTTGCAACCCACTAGATTTGCCGGAAAAAAGTAAACCAAATGTGTTGTCCCAAGGTTTCAGTAATACATAATTGTTTATAGTTTTGTAGAATGCTTTCGCTTAAATAAAGAAGCCTTTATTTGGATAATGGATAGACTTGGGACAAGTGTTACACCCTCGTCCATTCCATTAGCAATCCAGTTGGCAGCAACGCTCAGATTTTTCGCTGAAGGCTGCTTTCAACGCTCTGTGGGGAATGACGTTGCCATAGCTATGCACCGCACCACATTTTCTAAAATATTTGGACGCATGGTTGTTCTCCTGGAGCAGGTGTTGTGCCAATACTGGATAAAACTTTCCGCTGAGCCGCAAGAAATGTTGAAGTCCAAAAAACATTTTGTTGGTGGACCAATGCTGTTCAACTCAGCAGCAAGGGTTTGCCAAAGTTTTTCAACTTCTACTCTATCCCCTTTTACAAATCCTTTACCTATTTGTGGGTACTTTTCCATGAAATCTAGCATCTTATCTTCTTGCCTCGAATTTGCGTGCTTTCCCCTGAAATATACAAAATAAGTCTGTGTTTTATCAGATGTTTGATATAAATACCTACATTTCAAATTTTCTTCACTTTAGTTTTAAATTGTTCGCAATTTATTATTTTTCTTCCGAATAAAGAAATGCGACTTTGCAAAATCGCCACACAAAGACTACTCGATTTAAAACCGTAAATGAAAACGGTAATTCGTTTTCTATCACACCTTTCTTATCCATATTTTCCATAGAACGAAATGGAAAATGAAATCGATATCGATTTCAGCTCAAACCGAAATGAAATCGACAAAAAGATGTGCATCACAACTTTCATCGTTTTTGCATCGATTTTAAATCGAAAACGTTTTGTATCACATACCTGATTGCCATAGTATTTTTTAGATTTATTCGTTAATTAAGTGCAATATAGAGAGGTATATAATAGATGCCGAAAATAAAAACTCCCATTTATGTAGATTTATTCCCATTTATGAACGACCACTGTGCGTGATCATTATAGATTATATGCAGGATATTCTACCTATAAAACACGATTCTCCACTGGAAATGTAAGATAAACCAACATTTAATGTAAGCTATGGCAAAAAGAAATTCATTATTTTTTCAACAAACGAATTTAATAGTCTGTTGTATAAGTATGATTGGGTTACGATAGATGGCGTCAGAAAGATACTCAGCCAATTTTGTGCTTACTTGTCTCCGTATTGTTTGACCGTGCGTCAAAAATGGATACCAAAGACGAAAAAATATGTCATATTTCACAGCTTTTTTATATTTTTGATAAAGAGGAGAAGGCAAGCCAGGCCACTGAAAATGCAAATAGCGTTTATGATCTCTATACTGGAACAGTTAGTCACGAGCAATTTCGATTTCGTCGGTGTTCCGGTAATTTTATTGTCAGACATGCATTTACTGCGCTCTGGAAAGTCAGTTGCCGAAAATATCGAAAGAATAATGGAAATCATGAAGTCTGGCTGTCAAATAACCACTGGTTCGATTGTCCAGGAGGAAAAATGATACAAAATACAATTTAGAACTATTTTAATAAGGCTAGACATAAAAATAAGTTCGGTGCATGGATGCCACAAGAAATAATGCAGAAAAACCTCATGGACCGAATTTCCAACTGCAAATCGCAATTTCTGAAGCAAATAATGATTGGTGATGAAAAGTAAGTCACTAAAGACCATATTAATCTAAAATGGTCGTGGTCAAATAGCAATAAGTTGGCGCAAACGATGGCTAAGTCCGGACTGAAGATCACAAAAGTTTTACTGCATGTTTTTGTGGGATTGGAAGTAAATTATGTTCTATGGGCTACTCTCCTACGGAAAAACTCTTCATTCGGACCTGAACTGTCAACAATTGTACCGCCTGCAGGGAGCTATAGCCCAGCTTCTGCGTCAGCTTTGTTCATTAAGAGAGGAATGGTGTTCCATCAGGACGCCGCCTGGCCAAACACATCGACAGTGACTCGCCAGACCTAGAGACCCAGAGAATTTATGAATTTGGGAGATTCTTTTCCAACCACCAGGAGATTCTTTTCCAACCACGTTCCGGATCTGCTACCAAGTGATTAGTTTTAAACATTTTTACGCATTCTTCGGATGTTAAACAATCCATCTTCGTAAATGGCAAACCTTTCACTAACAGGCGGTTTTGACACTACTAAATGTATAACCCTGTATTACTTTTGAGTTGAGATGTACTAACATTAAAAACTCGTACTTATTTTGTAAAATAAGTATCAGAAATCTACTCGACACTGACAGTGAAACCTAAATTGACTAAATTTTATTTGATTTGAGCACGCTTGAAAATAGGGCGGACTTAAAATAATTACGCTCAGTTTTTCGAGTAATGTCCTTACTTGCTTGGCATTTATCAATTGATCAATTTTACTCAATTTAAGTTCGATTTATATCACAATTAGTTTACTTTTTTCGAATTAAAATTATTTTACTGGGCATAAAATCGTGGAAAATCGTAAACTCAAGTCAAACGCATTAAGAATTTAAATATAGTTTAGTTTTAGTTCGTCTGTACCTACATCGCTCGTTATAACACCAATTTATAATATGTAAATTTATAATAATGTACATTTTCTTTTTTCCAATGACCAATGTACAAGGTTATCCATTTAGTGGTTTCAGCTGTAAAATATCCACCATATAAAGTGTTATTTTTTTAATAAAAGGTTTTCTATTTACGAATATGGATCGTTTAATAACCGAAGAATACGTAAAAATAGTTAAAACTTACTATAAAAATGGTGATTCAAAAGTAGGCTTTCAATCGAATGCAATTTTCTTCAGCGGTGACATTTCTCGGTGACATTTCTCACCCGTCAACAAGCAAAATTGTCGCATACGGGGTTTGGAAAACCCAAAAATAATTGTAGAAAAGCCATTGCATCTGGAGGTGTCATCGGGTCGTATTTTTTCAAAAATGACGCTGAGGGAACCTCAAAAGGATCCACTGCTTCAACAAATCCAGAGAGTGTCATTTTATGGCAAAGTCCAAGCATTATAATGAAATAAAAGTTTCGTCGAAATCATAGCTTTATAAGTGTTTTATTTAACTTTATTTGAAACCCAAAAATGGACAACCCTTTATTTGACTGCAGTTCATACTTTATCAATATATAATTAAAGTTACGAGAATAATTGGAAATGAAATGATGTCCGCCCTTATTAAATTCCACTTTGTTTCAACTAAAATTTAGTACGAAATTCTGCAATAATCAACTTAAATTCTTTCCAACTTTCTCCATTTGATGGACAGCTTATTCAATTTGAGTACGCAGAAACAAAAAATTCTTGGGGCCCCTGATCTCCCACGCTACCAGAATATAAGAACCCTCTGGTCAGGGTTGCGCAGACAAAGGCTGCTCCAGTTTTGCTACATCATTCCTCGCATGGAACTGGTCGTCCATCGTATTTGCTTGCATGAAACACTGACGTGCACCTGCAATAGGTTGCAGTTAAACGCCCTTGTACTACACAAGCGCATTCTAAACTGTATGATTCTAACAATTCTAAATAAAGTCTTATATTAGTATGGGAAGAGGCCGATTTACATGCACACTTATCTGACGACAAATCGGTACATCGTCTTCAGCTGTGTGGACCGCGATCAATGAAGGTGGATACATAAGTTTCGACCTGACAGAACTTATGGCGCCTGCCCGATTAAGCGCACGCCTACTTGACTTATATTAAATGACTTTCGGTATGAGAAACGTAGATAATTTCTAGTGTCATGTATAGGTATACTACGTAGTGCATTCATATATCGATATAAGTCGGAATTTGTTTAAAAATATGGAATATAGCTATTTTATCTCGACTTGAAGTTGTTCCCAGTGACGTAAATACTTTATAGAGTGCTGATGAAAATAAAATGTACTTGTTGTAACAATAAATTGACAGCTATTGATAACTTAGTTAATTGTTATGATGCAACATTTAATGTGATAATTGATTTTGTAAGCTCTGTTGAAATATATCAATCAGTCCATAATGCTTTTGTTTGCTGTATTAAACCTTAAGATGGAAAAATGTAATATGCATTCTGTTGTGTTGGTTTTAGCATTTAGAAACAATTAGATCAATATCAATAAAGTAAAGTTAAAGTTAGCTTCATAAAAATTAACACATCACAAACACGCTTAATATTTCTAATTCTCTCTCGCTCTCTTTGTATGAGACTGATCTTGTGTTATTTTTCTTCTTAGTTCACTGAGTGCCCGTAAATCTTTTTCACACTTAGTTTCAAAACAATTTATAGCCTCCCGTTTCTCTCAATCTTTAATATATATGCATACATATATCTTCAGCTTATACTGGCGTTTGCACTTTTTTTTTTGTTTTTTGCTTTGGTTTATTTAGTGAATTAAGATGTTATGGAAATTATAACACTTTGGTATGGTAAAGTGAAGACTTGACGACAGGCAACTTGATTTTTAGCTTTGCCAGCCCATAGAATTTGCATAAATCATCATCATCGAACGAACAGGAGAAGAAGAAAGCATCACCAGTGCACCGCCAGTAACAACAGCAGCAGCAGCAACAGCATCAGTAACACCAACATTATTCATCACCTGCAAAAGATGCCTCTCGTTGGTCTGGAGAGCCGCGCATGCGTACCGTCATCATCAACATCGTCATTATGGGCTAATCATCATCATGGGATTTTGAACATTTTTTTTCAATTTTTCATAAGGTTGGCCAGGTTCACTTGCATTTATGCTTCATTCATGGTTTGTTTCGGTGATGGTGATGATGGTGCTGGTGCTATTGTTGCTGCTGCTGTTGGCTTCATTATTCATCTTTTGCCAAATGTGGTTGATGATGAGCGGCGCGTACAAGTTGCAGTTCAAATACTGCTTTTTTCTTTATGTTCTTTGTGGCCTTTTGTGGTGGCCGGCTTTTCTTATTTTTTGTTTTGTTATCAATAGTTTATTTTGGTTTTAACAGTTTTAGCTTGTTATTTAAATGAGCCTTTTTGGGTGTTATGATGATAAAAAGTTTTGTCTTAAGTCATTTGGTTGTCCGGTAGTATATGAGGGTTTAAGACGATAACATTAAAGATTAATTAGTTGTGGTGTGTGGGGGCTTTATTGGCCAGGTATTAGTTAAACAAAAATTCAGCAAAGCACTGATTACGCACATTTTTGTTAATAAGAACACTAGCAGATGAATTCTTTCTCAAGAAATATTTGTATTTTCATAATTTCTTCTATTTTTTTTTGCGTAAATATTTGTATTTTAAATTGCGCAAAAAAATATCGGAAAACATTTCAGGTTACGAGAGCGGATCCAGACTTCATTGGATTACAATTCAATTTGAAAAATAAACTCGCTCTCTTTGACTACCATGTGCCAATAGAATAAATAAATAAGTGCCAATAAATTTTCAGTAAGCTGAGATCAAACCCAACTGCCCTAAGGAAGATAAAAAAAATGAAATTTAAATTAAAACTATTTTGTGTAAAAATATGAGGAAACTGGGCAATTCATCGATGTGGCGCATTTAGTTAAAGATCACAGTTTCTATCATTTTTACTTCTATATAAATAACCTCATTTTTTATAGATTTTGATGGAAATTGGTCTCATTATAAAATAATACAAATTTAGAGAAAGTTTTGCAACTATAAGAACCTTAACGCTGTAGCTGTGGCACAAATGGAAATTATGGGGAAACAGTTTTTTTTTCTTGTTTTTTTTTCCATAAGGTATTGCTTAATACTTCAATAATTTCTTGACATGACGGTTTATCAAATTAGCTGATATTGAGTAAAAATTACAAAACTGGGATACACTCAAATAGATGAGCTCTAGCGTGCCTTAATAAATGAAGTATTTGAGGCTATTTCAAGACTGTTTCGGTTCTCTTTGCCTGTTTTCGTGACTTGAACCGTATACAAATGTGATAGTGATAAAATTCAATTTTACAAGAATAGGCGTTCGAAGTGTTACCAACTTCACGTTGCTGTAGCAACCAAATGACTAATGACAGCGCTCTCATTTTTTGATATGTGTCAGTCTCTTATATTGTTTAATATAATAATTATTTAAATGGAATTCAAATGCTTCAGAGCTATTTGTCTTTATTATATTTGAGTGGAATATCGCATCCAGCCATTGTCAATGAGCTACCACATTTATGTGTGAACAAAATGTTTGTGTATCGGCTCCTTACACACTGCAATGATACTGGTAGTATCAAAAACGGCATCCGAAAAATGGCAACATCAACGGAAAAGGTTCGAAAGGTGAAAAACAAAATTCCACAATATGTAAACAAACAAAACGACGAAGGTAAGAATGCAAATCAAAAGATAATTTAGACCAGCGAATTTGCTCCGCGAGAGCAACAAATGTCAACAAAACTCGGCACCATGCCAAAAAGCCGTGAAACACAACGGTTTTGTACAAAAAAAACTCCCAGCTTCATTACTTCACAGTAATGACTGCCCAGTGGCTTTTCCACATGTTCTATTCTGCAGGCCAAAGACTCAACTGTAAAATATAAAACGGTTGACTCCTTAAAGAGTGCTATTCGCTCAGAATGGGACGAACTATCATCAAGACACATTCGTGCAGCGTGTTAAAGCTTCCCGGACAGACTCGATGCTATTATTATACGAGTATGTTACATCAAGTAATCACATATTTCTTCTTGTTTTTCTTAATTCTAAATGATTTTATGATAAATTAACATATTTAGATAAAAGAAATTAAATTTTGCGAAATTACAACGTTTCTAATTGATAACCCTTCGAATACCAACCATGTGCTCGCATAATAAAGATTTGGGGAAAATTCTATAGTGGCAGCATTAAAACTGGCACAAACAGTTTTTTCATGTTTTTACAAAATACCTTCGAAAATGAAAGAAATGCCAAATCGAACACAAAATGCTTTGAACAGAGGTCTGTAGCCTTCAGAAAGAAAGAAAAAATTCATGATCTTCTTTTAGGTTGATCAAATTAGTTGGTCTTGGATACAAATTGTAAAATTGGCACTTACTTCCACAGATGATTATTAGAATGCCTTATTAAAAGGAGTATTGCTCCAAAATGAAGAATGGTGCATTCTAAGGTGATTTGTAGACTATTTCCGATCTCTGTGTGCGTTTTCGTGACTTGACCAGGTATGTGAATGCGATGGTAACGCAACTCAATTTTATTTAGTGATGTTTATCTCTCAAAGTACAGAAAATTGTAGAAACAAATTCATAGAAAATATCTACAAAAACTCAAACCTAAGCTATGTTATGTTGCAACTTAAATATAAAGCATTTTAAATTAAGTAAACACTTAGGGAACGTCTGCAATACTCCTGAAGAGTTCATAACCAATAAAATTAACCTGACATGGACACTTCTATATGTTGTAGTCACACCATTGTCATCAACCGATTTTTCTATATAGACAGGCTTTATTCTATCGCAGTGCTATTTTGTGGCATATTTCCAGTTTTGAAATTGAATATAGTTTCAGTAGGAATTATCTCAATTATAGTTCGAAAGCATTGCTTTAAAACATTCAAATTTATTAATTTTGCGGAGTTTCTCGAAATCAACTTATTGGGGAAATTTTTGCTGTAATTTTTCTATAACAGGGCCGACTATGTGACAAGTTGCGCCACAAAGAACTGAAAAAGATTGTCTTTCTCTTTGTGCTCAGGAAATGCGTAGTAACAATAATGATAATATCTAGTAATTTTGACTACTCAAATTTTCACCCTTTTAGGGTGCATCTAGAATTTTTTCTTTGTAATTTTAAAGTACACTTTGCCTAATATTTTCTTAGTCGGTGCAAGACTTTATGCATAAAATTTACAGATTCTTGATTCCTTTCAGATTGATTCCTTCTCAAATCGGATTATCGGAATTTGATCGCTTAAAAGGCTCTCGGAGTTCAGAGATGACCTATCATTCGGTTTGTTTACACCAATCGATTGTTAGTTCATCTCAAGTGTGTTTTGCGAATTTTGCAACGGATGAAAATATCGAATAAAGAATTAGCCTCACGATTTTTATTGCCAATGGAATTTCATGTGTTTAGGCTGAAAATCTTATAGGATAAATTCTTATGAACGAATATCTTAGGATGAATTGACTTTATTAAAAACTCAACAAATATCAACATATGAGTAGCACATTGCATTCCAATTGTTATTGTTTGCTAGTAGAAAGTCCGAGGTTAGTAAAAATGGAGAGCTACACGAATGAACAACGCATTCTCATTGTGAAATTGTTACTTGTTACTTGTTTTGTTTTTTCACAAAATGCATCTGAGCTATATATTAGTTATATCCCTTTTGGTAGCAGACTATAAATTTCAGTAGTTTTCCTTCACAGCAATGACCGCTATACTGCCCGGACATGAATCCAGTAGATTTTTTCATATGGTCCATTCCGGAGGCCACAGTATCAGCTAAAAAATATGAGACGATCAAAGCCTTAAAGATTGTTCTTCGCCGAGAAGGGGATAAAATACTATCAGGCAACATTCGTGCAGCCTTCTCGAACAGAAAGAAGGAAAGAAAGAAAATTTGCAATGTTTTCACAAGTTATATGAAGTTTTTAAATAAAAAAAAAAAATTAAATTGACAAAATTATAGCAAACTTAATTGGCAAAACTTCTAACGCTGATCCCTGTAGTGTAGCTGATTAGAACAATTCGCAATGTTTTTCAAAATTCACACCAAAATTGGAATTTTAAAGACATTTACATCGAAATGCCTACTGAAAAAAAACATGACCTTTGACTTTAATGCTACGTTTCTAAAACTTTTTCGATTTTCCTTAAACGTGTTCCATAATCTAATCGGATCTAATAACATGACTCCGCAAACTTTAAAGTTTTCAACATGATTTTTTGCTGCAAATCTATTTTGCATATGCAGAAAAAAAGGTTGTAATAAGGACTTGTATAAAATGGAGGGGTTGGGACTGTGTTTTTTTAAGGCGCCAGAATGTACCAACAGGTTTGAATTTAATTTCAACTAACTAGATATGTGTCAAAATAAAAAAAAATATATATATATAAAATTCTATTTTAACCACTTGAAGGTTTTTTTACCTAACCGCCAAGGAATTTAAAAATACATCTCATTATTATTTTAATTTAGCACACTGATGTTTTTTGTAACTCATTTAAATTCGTACTAACAATTTATTTTTAAGCGTCACATTGTACATTTATTTTTCTCCACTTCTGACATGTTACAGTCATGAGAATAAATAAATTCGATCAAGCGATTTTCTATTCAATCATATTCCTAAATTGTGTTAAGTTTTTCTTTTCATTCATATGAACCACATTTCTTTTTTCGTCATCATCAATGCATAAAATCGTAAAACTGTAGTAGACATCTTTCATATTTGGGAAATTAACACAAATTTACATATCAACACGCAGACGCACAAAAATATTTCGTTTTTTTCTCTGTTAGTTGTTTGATACCCCTCGCAATTCATTTTTATGCTGACGTTCGTTGCCCATAAAACGCATAATAAATGGTAAATCTTAAGATCAGAAACCACAAAGACAAAAATTAGAAAACGATTTGGTTAAACACAAACATTTCACTGTATTACACGCTCTTTATGACGGTAATTTCTGGGTTTGTTGTATGCTTTCGTGTTATCTCAGGGGCTCTTCATATTTAGTCAGACCATATTTAACCGGTTAAACTTAGGCCCAGCAGCTTTCGTTTTTCTTTTTAGCCAGTTCTGAGCGCTTAATACACGACAACGGCCGCGAAAAAACTGACGGTTTTAGGAAAGATTTAAGCCATAGAAACTCACACGACCTCAACAAACGAACGTCGGATAAGAACTAAAGCCAAGATTTTGTAGCAACAAACGTAAATGTTTTGTTAGTTTGTTGGAACCGCAACCCCTCTTGGTTTGAAGTCGAACCGACGGCAACCTGATGCAACTTCATACCAGCCAGGTTGCTGTCAAACCTACCAGATAAAATTGACCAATGGTAACGGTTTATTAAACCTCCACCAGAAATCAACTCGGACAGAATCCTCACTAATGTCAACACAATCGGCTCGGCTTACGCTCGCACACCACCGCAAGTGCCAGACGCTATGTAACATCAAACCTATATGAGAACAACAAGCCAACACTTTATTCGTGAGATAACTTTACTGATTGTCAGCGAGCTTTGATTTGTGGCTCAGGTGGTATAATTTGCATTTTCCATTCCAAGTCTAACCAATCAATTTTTCTTCTGTGTTTCTCGAGTTGTAAATTTGTTTTGACTTGTTGCAAAATAATTAGTTTTTCACTGTAAATTTTTATTACCATAAACAATTTGTTTCTTTTTTTTCGTTTTGTTTAATTTATCGTATTTTGCGTTAACAAATTGCTTTCATTAAACATTAATCATGCGGTCAATCATCATCTTATTAAAATACAATTTAATTTTATATTCACCATAAATCATAATTCTTTTAATGACTCTTGGGGGTCTTGAATAGTTTTACATTTTCAACGTTCTTTGTGAATTAATTCTCCTTTTTGTTTGCTATTATTGGCATGTTTGATAAGTAGTAATATCATTAATTACATCGGTTGTTTCGCGCTTCCATTGACGGGCATCACATTCCTTTACACTTTAATATGGATAAATAAAATACGAAATCATTATGTAGCGGAATACATAGTAGAAAACTAAATTATGGTGATGCTGTTGCCTTCCATACAAAAGGTTGCTACCCCTTTTATTAGCAAATATTTAATTTTTTTTTTTTTTTTTTTTGTCAACTTTTACTTTTATTATTCAAAAACTTCAGTATTATATAAAAAAAAATGCGAAGAGTAATTTTGACGGCGTTGACTCATATTTTTTAGTTGAAACTTCGGCTGCCAGAATGGATCATGTGGAAAAAATCCATTGGCTTTAAGTCCACGGAATATATATATATATATATTTTTTTAATTCTGTATTTATTACAATCTGTCCTTGGAGATTCAGCAATATTTACATTGGGAACACTTCCTTGAGTGTCCCTACTGCTATATTCGTCCTAAGCAGCCAGGTCCTATGTGGTTCTCCTCCTTAGTTTGGTAAATAATGATGTTTCATTCATCAGATTGGACGCCAGCTGATTCGGATGTTGTTGAATACGATTCATGTATCTAGCGAAGTATTTTTGGACTTCTTCCTTAATGAAGGGTGTTTTCAATTCTCTATGCAATAGTTTGTTCGAGAAGTATCTAGGTGCACCGGTAATAGTTCGCAGTACTTTGGATTGAAAGCGTTGCAATATTTCAAGGTTGGAGTTTGCTGCAGTCCCCCACAACTGGATTTCATATGTCCATACGGGCTTTAAGACGCATTTATTGATTTTTAATTTGTTATCTAGGGATAATTTGGATTTGCCATTCAAAAGCCACTTCAAGGATCTTAGTTTGAGCCTCAAGGCCAGTCTTTTTGTAAATACGTATATGCTTTCTCCAAGTCAGTGTTCTGTCCAAATAAATGCCTAGATACTTTGCATCATTTGCTTGAGGTATTTCAACATTATAAATACACAGGAGGGCAACATCCTCTCCGAAGTGTAAATGTTACCTGAACCGATTTCGTTTCGTTTGCCTTTATTCTCCATTTCTGCAGCCATTTTTTTATGGTATCGAGATGATTTTGCAATTTTCTAGATCCTTGATCCGGGTTGACGTCAGTGGCAAGAACAGCAGTATCGTCTGCAAACGTTCCGATAAGAGTCCCTTCTTCTGTGGGTAGGTCCGAAGTAAAAATCAGATATAAGGAGGACCAATAATCCTGCCATGAGGTACTCCCGCATGCGATTTAAGCATGTCCGACATGTCTTCGCCGTGTTCAAAAAAAAGGTTCGTTCAGATAAATAAGATTTCAGAAAAATGAAGAAATTCGTGGGTAACATTTTCCTCAATTTGAGTAATAAACCTTCCTGCCATACCCTATCAAAGGCTTGTGAAATGTCGAAAAATGCCGCATTGCAATACTTTTTCGTGTCGAAAGGTTTATTTATCAGTTCCGATGTCCCTGTCTAAAACCAAATTGGTGATCAGGTATTAGTTTCTTTGACTTTATTATGATGATTGATGGTATAGGTAGGAGGCTTATGGGCCTATAAGAGGAGATTTTTTCAGGTGGTTTTCCTGGTTTTCGTATCATTTTCACCTGAGATATTTTCCATTGTGGCGGAATGTACAACTTTAAAATGATTTCATTGTATATTCTTGTTAGAAGCTGTAAGCCTTCCAGAGACTTTAGCAGTGATCAAGTCGTATCCCGGGTCTTTTCGGTCTTTTAAATCAGCAATTATATTTTTAACTTCAGAGGTGTAATGGGCAAGTCCATCTGGTAATCTTCATTTAGAAAGTTGTGGAGCTCATTTAAAAAAGTGTCATTACCATGTTGTTCATTATGTACGAACACTTTCTCAAGATGTTTTGCGAAAGTTTCATCTTTTTCAGAATCACTTTTAGCCCATGTCTTCGTATGGTTCAAATAGGGGGATCATGTTTTATGGACCTGTTCGTACGCTTTATTACTTTATATAGAGAGTAGTCGGTAGCTGCAGTTGCATCTAAATTTTCCAGATCTCTATCAGTTTTTCTACTATCCTCTACAATTAAGATCTATTTGAGTTCTTTTGTTAACTTATTTAGAACCGCTTTATAAGGCGGATATCTAGTTCTCTACCACTTTTTCCTTGCCTTTGTCCTTTCAGCCACTTTCTTTCTTATACTCAATGGAACTTTGTTCTGTTTGGGTATATTTTTTTCATTCAAAGGGGTAGAGTTCCAAGCTGCTTGTTGGATAATATTATTAAACTGATCAACCCCATTTATTATATTGTTATCTGAGTTTAAAGCAATGTGTATATTTACATTAGCTTTTACCGAATGTCGAAAGAGATTCCAGTCAGTTCGTTTATAATGGTGTACACAACTTCTTGATGCAGGCAATATTTTTCTGCCAAGAGTTACCTTTACTGGGGTGTGGTCGGACCACAAATCATAAATGGATTCACATTGCACTGTCTCTTTCTTAATACCTCTTTTCACACAAAAATCTAGTAAATCGGGGATTTTGCTGCAGTCTGTTGGCCAATAAGTCGGTTGTGTACTTAATACCGTGTATAGGTTCATTGATTCAGCTGCATATTGAAGTTTACGACCTTTTGTTGTTGTTAGCCTAGAGCCCCAGAGGGTGTTTTTGGCATTGTAGTCGCCACCTACGACAGAGGTATTACTAAGTGTTTTGAAGAATTCTTTGTACATTTTACAACTTATTTTGTGTTTGGGGGGAATATATATAGCGGAGATACTTATTGGGTCGGACCAATCTTCAACCACTATTGTTGTGGTTTGTATTTCTGCCCTTGCATATGAATTTGACAAATGATGTTTTATGTTGTTTCTTATAAGTATTCCAGAGCCTCCGTGTGCTGTACCATCTGGATGTATTGTATGATAGAATTTGTAGTTCGGTATAGAAAAGTAATCCTTGCAGGTAAAATGAGTTTCAGAGACAAACTGAGTGTCGATATTATGCATATCTACAAGTGTTTTGACTTCCAGGTTGTGTTTAGATAACCCGTTTCCATTCCACAAGACTACTATCAATCGATCGAACTTATGGCATCCACGGAATATGGTGGCCATTGTTGTTGAGAAATGAAGCAGGGAACTTTTTCTTGTAGAAAACGTTATGTTCCACTTACTTTATCGTTCAATAATAATGTACGATTTGCGGTCTGTGGCAGTCACCGCAGCCCAAACCACCAATAATGCAGGTGCTTGCATTCGCAGAGCAACTCTCTGATCTAAATTGCTTCTGATTTTTTTATTTCCATTTTAGCCCTGTACTATCGTTTTATTTGTTTACATACTGCCGAACTGTAAAAATTGTATTTATCAAAAAAGACGAAATTTTCTAGCCCGCCACCAACGTGCAAGTTTTTTACCACCTTTGTTCTAGCTAGGCAAATTGCCTTTTAAGTAGGTGTTAAATATTGCACTTTTTATCTTTTTTAGGGCTTCAATCGTGATTCATTTTTTAATATGCACCCTATGCTACGCGCAGACACATTGAAATCCTTTGTTGTGGCTTTCGTTGAACCCTGGCCTTTGCTTTTCGAACCATTTCTGGCGATGTTGCTGTTTTTTGAAGCCCAAAACGGCAATTTTGATGCTACCGGTATCATTGCAACATGTAATGATCCGATACACAAACAATTTGTTCACATATAAGTGCCGTAGCCGATCATTAAAGATAGCCAGTTGCAAGTTTCTAATCAAATACAACGCAATAACGCTGTTGGATATGAATACCATTTCGTAACTTTTTTTTTAATGCGTAAACGATATGTTTTCTTGGGCTTGTAAACAACATAACAGACTGAAGCTTTTCAAAAAATGAGCGCACTATCATTAGCTATTTGATTGCTATACCTAGCAGGTAGGAAAATTTTTATTTTTCAATTAATCAGGGCAACATCTTTAGAAAACAATGTTTTGGGAATAACTATCGCGCCATATATAATTTATTTGTCAAATTATTCTAAAACACAAAGACCTAAAGTTCTATCAAGTTTAAAAACTGAAGACTGCAGCAAAAACATCCATTTTATTATCGATGATTTCAGTTAGAAGTTTTAGTATATTAGCAAAGGCAAGCTAAAAACTGGCGTTAGAAGCATACAAAATTAAATTGGAAGAGGTAATAGGTAAACTCACTACACTGATTAGCAGTATTCTCAGTGCGTCGGAACTACGAACAGTTTTTAGGTATCAGTTTAGGCATCACATATTTGATCAGCTCATCTATAGTTTCTTCAGTTTCTGAAAAACGTATCATCGGAAAATTTGGAAAATGCTTTGTGCATGTTGACATTTTTTTCCTATTTTAAGGCACTTGTTAATGTTAATGCCTGTCCTCCTTATTTTAGTGCTTTTATAACTTTTCCCATTTGTTTTTGAGACGAGACGAATTTTAAAAGGATTTATTACTTGGTAAAAGTTAGTTTATGTAATAAACTAATTCTATGTTTGTTTTTTCTTAATAACGTGGTTTAAAACGTGTTCACAGTTTTTTAGATCTGTTCTAAAAAATCCAAACAATTAATGTTTTGATTTTGTAATTATTTTGAACTATATTGAGTTTTAAAGAAATAATTTTTGCTTTTACATTAGTACATGACAAATCTTAAATTAAAAAAAAAAATAAAGAGACCACCACATGCCAGGAATTATCTTATAAAACTAAAATTAGAATTTGTCGACATAACTTCATTAAGCGTCTCGCAATGAGCCTATTTAATATTCAAGTATTGAATCTAAGAAAGTTCAGCTCTCGAATGGGCAGAGTTTCTCTTACCCAGTAAGCTTATACGCATTATACTTTTAGGCTCGCTGAACGCAAAATTGTGTTTAATGACGATTCGGAACGTCATTTAGAGAAGCTTCTATTAGACTTCTTGGTTACTTAACTATTCAAAGTGTTCATTGGTATACGAGGCGGCCGTCACTCCGTGAAAGAAACGTGGTGTTATATTTTAAAATCGAGCTTTCAACGCTAGAAATTTTCCACACTGTTCTCCAAATAGAAGGAGTCCTCACAAGTGTAAAATGTAGTAAAATATCTGAAAACTATTATTGATGTGGTTCTTTAACAGTCATTCTGACACCAGAATGCTTCTTGCTTAGTATCTTTGGAAGCCATTTAGACAATTCTGTTAACGGCTGTAAGCCGCTAGTAGAGAATGCTAAATGGTTTTCAAGGTTTTAGGTTTTCAAGGTTTTATTCAACTAGTGGCATGAATATTTGATAGGTTCT
>JAHXMU010000387.1:630451-645901 GCA_019455685.1 Philornis downsi
AATTGCCTTGTATCAAACAATTTGTAAATATTGGGCATAAATTGTAAAAATTAACTATTTCTTTGTTACCATAAAATCGACTTCAATCAAGCTTTTAATTGTAAAAACCCCCATTTTGTTAAGTCCAATTGACAATCCAGTGGGGCACGAAGATTTCACGTTTGAAACCAGCAATAAACTCCGTTCCCTTTTTCTGCTAGCCACCAATGGGACAACGTCCCTAGCTATTTAGTTATTCCCAAAATCCTCCAATTATTTTGTAACCTAGGTTTGAGCTACAACCTTCAGGTTGAAAAATCTGTCAGATTTACAATTTTATGAACATAGAATAGAATAGAATTTAGTTTGGTCTCTTTCATGCGTGTTTCATGTGAAAAATATAATGTTTGGGATATGAACTCATTTCCTCTATAGATTTTTTTCAAAGAACAACTTCGTTTAATAGCAACTATAAATTTTGTGTTTTTACAACCAAATTTCTGATTCTGGAAATTAAGAAAGCATTTTGAATTTTCTGAGATATGCGGATTTTCCATAAGAATTAAATTGTCACTTCTCGTGCTATTTACAGTAACAAATACCATATATAGTTAAATACAATCATGAATAACGTGTCACTGGTCTTCACTTTTACAATCGTAAATCGGAAAACATTAATTGCAATTGAAAATTTATAATTTTTCAAAATTTTAATTGTAATTAAAAGATTCAAATTCTTCATTTGAAGAAGCATGAGACATTTTGTCACATTTACTGAATATTGTATAAGCATTCCATATTGATGCAAACTAAAAGGAACATATTGCTTAACGATAAGTCTGAAATTCAGTTTGAGAAGCTTTTAATAGACTTGCCGATTGTCCGAGTAATTGACGTGTTCGTCGGACATATTGAAGTGATCGCTGTTCAAAAAAAAATATTTGATGTTTGCACGATCATATTCACGATAGTCGCGTGTTCTAGCCAATGTGGCGTACCCGGCCATTTCAGAAATATCAATTAAAATTAAGGAAAGTTTAATTTATTTTCAAAATTTTCATCTGAAATTCAGAAAAAAGTAATTAAGAATTAAAGATTTCCAATTGTAATTCCGATAGCATTAAGTGGGAATCGGATTTTCCGATGGAAATTTAGACAACAGTGAAATACAGAAACTCCTATTAAAATTCAGTTTGTGCTTTTGAAATCAGGAAACAGATCGATTGAAATCCAGAATTTTCCTTTACATCTCAGAAAAGATTCATTTAACATTAATATTTTCTGTGAGGTCAAGTAGACATATCCAACCTGAAAATGTTTTTAAGTATTTGATTGGAGTAACAATCAATTCAGTAATTATCCACAAAGATGATGCGTTTCGGGTTTTAAAACCGCCGGTCTGACGAGGCTGTCAACTGTTAAATACCTGTCATTTATGAACATGGATCGTTTAATAACTGAAGAATGCGTAAAAATAGTTAAAACTTGCTATAAAAGTGGCGATTCAAACGTGGACTTTCAATCGAACAAAATTGTCTTCAGCGATGGAACTCATTTTTCACTCGGTGGTTGCGTCGATGAGCAAAATTGTCGCATATGGAGCACTGAGAACCCAGAAGTGATTGTGGAAAATCCATTGCATCCTCAAAAGAATTCACTGCTGCAACCAATCCAGAGGTGGTCATTTAAATGGCATTATATTTTGTACATAATGGCAACGTCTAAGCACTATAATGAAATAAAAGTTTCATCGAAATCAAGCTTTACGTGTGTTTTATTTAAATTTACTTTTGAAACCGAAAAATTGATAACCCTATATATATATATATATAGGGTGATTTTTTAAGATTTAAGTTTTTCAGGTTGACAGCACTGGTTGGTAATGGCATCCAAACCTCATCTGTCAAAGTGAAAAGTATACTCTGCCATTTCATCATGGAAAGACTAACAAACGAGCAACGATTATAAATCGTTGAAATTTATTATCAAAACTCGTGTTCTGTGACAAATGTGCATCATTTGATACAAGCATTTTATGGTCGTCATATTCGATCGGCTGAATCAACAATTCGTGCTGTTATCTCCAAATTGCACACCAAATATACTTTGTTGGACATAAAACCATCGACTCGCATGCGTAGAGTGCGTACTGAAGAAAATATTGCAGCCGTAGCGACCAGTGTTAATGATGATTATGAAATATCAATTCGTCGTCGTTCTCAGCGATTGGGCATGATTTTTTTTTTTTTGCCCCAATTGGCTGAGTTGAACTTGGTTGACATGTGGTTTCATCAGGACAGTGCAACATGCCACACTGCTCGTGAAACAATGGATATGTTGAGGGATGAATTTGGTGAGCAGGTTATCTTTCGATTTGGCCCTGTGAGTTTTCCTCCAAAATCTTCCGATTTAACGCCTCTTGATTATTTCTTGTGGGGTTTTGTCAAGTCGTTAGTCTATGTGGACAAGCCGAACACTATTGAAGCTTTATAGGATAACATAACACGCGTTATTCGTGGAATACAGGCCGAAATGCTCGAAAAAGTGACGAAAAATTTGACCTTCCGAATGGACATTTTGGGACGGAGCCGCGGAAAATATTTACATGAAATTATCTTTAAATATTAAATGGCAAAGACCAATTTATCGATTCCAATAAAAACAATTAATATGATGATGCAAATTTGAGTGTTTTATTTGATTTAAAAAAAAAACTACGATTATAAAATCACTCTATGTACATCTACTTATAAGCAGATTACGTATATGTGAAGTAGATATTATCAGAAAATTTCCTATCTCATTCATATTTCCTGTTGAAATTCTGAAAAATCTGTTCGTATTCAGAAATTCCGAAAATATTTGATTGAAACTCGGAATTTCCTTTTAAAATTCAGAAAACCAGAATTTCTATTTGTAAGGCAAATAACGATCGATTCAAAATCAGAGAAGACCAATTGAAATTGAGAAACCATTGTTTGGAATTCAAGAAAACGGTTGGATTTCTGAACATAGCGAATGTAACTGGAATTAATAATGCGTGCAGTTTTTCTGCAATTACCTAAGTTTACGGTGATAGCAATGTTGAACAGGTCGGTATGACAATATTGAGGGTATTGAATTAGATATTTTCTATCAAAATTTGGAATCACTTTATAAAGTGAATTTGCTGAACGAAGAATTTTGTGCCATTTTTAAGTTTTTGGAAGTTTCTAACAAGGATTATTTAGTACTTTAAAAACAAAATACAAAAAATTTGTATTTTTATGTTTTGTTATTATTTATTCATAGTATTTCTATATTCTTTAATCTTAGTAATGTAGAAATTATCTCTTACAAATGTGAGCCGCAACTGCCTAAAATTTAGCATTTTGTATGGCGTCAGCAATGTTGACTTTCATATTCCCAATCATAACGGAAACTAAAACTTTACATAGCCCCAAAATAAGAAGTCTTGAGGTGTAATATCGCATGACATAGATAGCCAATTCACTAGTTCAAAGCGACAAACTAACTGTTCATCGAATTGTTCTCGGAACGGTTCCATGGATTCAAGTTTGTGGGAGAAGTCTGTTTTTAACCAAATGTCTTCAACATCATCCAGTCGGACTAATATATAACGACAGTTCGATGGTTAAATCTGTTATAAAATTTCTATAGAAAAAGATACTCGTAAATAAATCGCCCTTTATTTGTAATTTATTTCTCTTTTATTTTCTGTTTTCCGGACTATAAAAATTCAGAATTTTGTTTCTGTTTCCGAACCAAGTCAAATTTTGATTTCATTTCATTTATCAGTAACGAAACTATCACTACTCACTTAAACTAAACGAAACTGTAAAAAATTTTTGTTCTGTTTCTATAAAATGAATCACCCAATTCGTTCGAAAAATATTATTTCTTTTATTATTATTACATATACATATATATATTATCACTAGCCGACCCGGCAAACGTTGCTTTGCCTTCAAATTTTATTTTTATTGGAAATGTTTCATGCCAATCGGTCTATTATAATAAGAAACGCCTATATTTGCAGAAGAACTTAAAATATGTTCACTCAACCGAAATACAAAAGTCTGTTTAAATACCGTTAGCAGGAGCAGAAATAATTGCTTTTTAATTTGTGGTTTGTATAGGAGGTACCATTCCCCATTGTCCAATCCCGCCCATATCTGCAGCAGCACTTAAGATATGTACACCAAATCGATGTACCAAATTTTGTTCAAATACCGTAAACAGGAGCAGAAATATTGGATATTTAATTTATGGTTTGTATGGGAGATACCACGCCCCATTGTCTAATCCCGCCCATATTTGCAGTAGCACTTAAGATATGTACACCAAACCTACGCACCAAATTTTGTTCAAATACCGTAAGCAGGAGCAGAAATAATTGATTTTTAATTTTTTGTTTATATGGGAGGTACCACGCCCCTTTGTCCAATTGGACCGAATTGTAAATCTAAACCATCCTGGGCAGCACCCAAACGCATATACAAAAATTTATGCAAAGCGGTCCAGCCGTTTAGGAGGAGTTCACTGACAACGCCCGTACAGTAGAATTATATGTATATATAAAGATATATTACTTCTTTTCGTCTTTGTAATTCGTATGGATTTTCGCTTTGAAGGACTTTAATTTTTATTGAGTAGAGTTATTATAAAACTGCTATTTTTGTCTAAACCAATATGGACAAATTTTGAAAAAAAAAAAGTTTTTTTGTTTTTTGAAAGCGTTGATAGTTGACGAAAGCTGTTATTCAGTGTGTAAAATTTCCTTTAACAATGCTTTCGTTCACCGTTTTGAGAGTTTTATGGAGACAGACTCTTTATTTATAAAACGCTTTATCTGAGTTTCAAAAATTTTCCTATCTCTGAAAAGTTCTGGGAATCTGAGTTCTAAAATTCAGAAAAATTATGTTTTAAATGTTTTTTCTATCTAGATCAAGGGCTTCAGTCGGATTAAGTCTTTCCATGTTTACATATCAGACAGTACTGACGAAAAATACCATGACAGTTTGACAGTTTGATCTGTCACGTAACCTCCATTAAAAAAACACTTTTAAATAAATCAGCTTACACAAAGGGGCCGTCTTCCTAAACGCATTTCATGTGGCAAAATTGCCCTCCAGCGAAGGTGTCACCTGCCCCAGTAGTGCACCTCTTCTGGTCGCCTTTGCCCTTCCATTTTTCAGTTGGTGAGAGAGTTTTTGGTCAATTGTTTATAATGGAGAATATCATCACTCTATTAAGCAACAATGGCATAAGGTATTCGCTTACAACAAACAGCAAACAAACAAACAACGACAACAATAACAACAACAACTGAGAATAAACAAACAATTGAAATCTGTGCAAAACAAAGCAGCCTATGGTGATGATGATTTTGTTGTTTTTGTGAACGCGTCAACGTTACGGTTTTAAATTTCAATTCAGCAGCAGAAGTGGCAGCAACAGTTGATGTGATTGTTTATCTGTTTGTTTGCTTGTATGTTCCTTTGTTAAAGCTACTTAGCAAATACAACAACGACAATAACAGTAGTGATTACACTCCAAAACATTCATGCAAACACTCGCAATAATTTGTATACAATTAAAATAGGATGATGAACTACAATTTCGGGCTCAAATGTTTGGACGATGATGGTGATCAAAACATAGACGCACACATTCTCAAACACTTGCCACGGTGTGCGTTTAGCTGTTTGGTCATTTCCGTTTGGAGGTTTTGTTTCGGTTATAACAAGATTCATATTCGGCAGCCAACTACTCAGGTTCGTTCAGAGATTTTTGCTGCCTCTTTTAGGAAATTTTGAATGGTTTATAACAGCAACTAAATGATTTGGTTGATCAAAATAAATGATAACTATATTTTATGTATATGTATATGTCTGGTTGATTTTTTTTAATGTGGAGTGGTATGATAAGTAAAGTAAGCGGATGACTTAAATGTGCACTTAAATTGTCAATCTTCGACAGCACGAATTAATGAAATGAAATATAGCCTGTTTACCAGCCGAAATTCATTTTTAATGTCGTGAAACTCTATTTTATATGCAATATTTAATTTCAACATAATAACCCAGCAAAAAAAGTGGAAGTCATTCAAAAGAATAGTATTTTCACAGCTTTTACAAATGCGTTATTGGGATATTTTCCGCTTGTTTGGGATGTTCTTTTTAGCTATACCAAATAAACCGATGAAATAAAAGCAGTGTAATCGACAATCGTTGGATGAATATTAAACACTGTTAGTATGTTTTTTTTTTTTTCTTTATTTCCGATACTAAAAATTGACATGCTTAAAATTGTTGTTCGTTAATAACTTAAATTAATTTGTTATATGAATTGTAATTAAAAGAAGGAAATTGTCATAAAAACTGTCTAAAGAGTTTTCATTGGTATAGAGGATTTGGTGAAAAGGCAAGTCAAGAACAACAGCATCCTTCCAATGGCGAACCCATGACAAATTCTCCGACGATTATCCATTTATTCGTCAATCATAGACCACGATCAGCAGATTTTTTTAGCTTTCTCGCATGCCTTTTTTTTACTGAAAAGCTTTGTAGTTTTTGATATTTTGAACTTTATTTTCTTCCATCGAAAATTATTTTTTTAAAGTTTATGTTATGTATTTTGCAAACTTCTAAAGTTTATTCATATGCTATGAAGCACAATGTTAACAGAATGGCAATGGTAAATTAGAATATTTAGCAACTTTCAAATTGTCTCTTTGGGAAAGAATTGAAATTTGAATTTAAAACGTACATTTTTCGATATTCAATTGGTATAATTTTAGGAAAACAGTTGTTCTACTACACTGGTTTTTATCCAAATTTATCATCTCGCAGTTTCCGAATAAAAATACAGACAGTTAATAAAAACACAAAAAAATGCAAATAAGTAAATATTTCAAAAATCAGGTACGAAATAAGCCATGGACGACCATAAAGCTGCAAAAAAAATATTTTGCACTGAGTATATAAAAAAACACAAATTCTTTGCATCTCACATACGAGGTGTGTTCAAAAAAATAAGGCGAATTTTCAAATTTCGCGGGCTACGTACATTCGACTTTCGATTGTTATTTTTTTTTATGTTGGTACACTCGTCTCGAGTGTTCACGGTTTTATCCATATAGCATGTTTAGTATGTTTGTGAGAGGCATAAATAAGACAAGTGTTTTGCGTGTTCGGTGATTTTCTGCTATCGAAAAAAATGGATCAAAGAAGTTGCACTTGAAATGTTGACAGTGGCATACGACGAGAGTACTCTGAGTCAAAAAAATGTTTACAAGTTGACTTTTCACAGAAGGTCGAGAAAGTGTGAATGACGGCGCTCGCTCTGGACGCCCCAGCACATCAGTAATTAATGAAAATGTTGAGAAAGTGAAGAAAATTGTTATGGAGAATTGTCGAATTACAATTAGAGAAGTTGCTGAGGATGTCGGCATATCGTTTGGCTCATGCAGTGCATCTTTTCGGAAATTTTGAGCATGAAGCGTATGGCAGCAAAGTTCGTTCCAAAATTGCTGAATTTTAACCAAAAACAACGTCGCATTAGCATCGCTCAGGACGTCATAACTGGTGACGAATGGGTATATGGTTATGACATCGAAACCAAAGCCTAATCGTCCCAATGGAAGAGTAAAGGAGACCAAAAAAAGCAGTTCTTACCACAAGGTCGTAAGGTAAATAAGTAGTATTACCTTGAAATTATGCCCCGTTTGCGTGAAGCAACACGAAAAAAACGACCGGAATTGTAGAAAAAAAATTCATGGCTTTTGCACCATGATAATGTACCTGCTCACTCATCTTTGCTTGTGAGAGATTATTTGGCCAAAAATAACACCGTTATCATGCCTCAGCCGACGTATTCACCAGATTTGGCCCCCTGCGACTTTTTCCTGTTCCCAAGATTGAAGAGACCCATGAAAGGACATTTTGCGTTTGCGTTTTGCGACGATTAAGAAGATAAAAAAGAATCGCCGAACACGCAAAACACTTGTCTTATTTATAACTCTCACAAGTGAACTAAACCATATATCTTGGATAAACGTCTCAACGTATGTTCGAGACGAGTGTACCAACACAAAAAAAAATAATAATCGAAGGTTAAATATGTATACATAATATAACATATATAATATAATATAATATAATATATATTTTCTGAACACACCTCGTATGATATAATATATAGGAGAACTCCTCACATTAAATTTTTGACTCTCTTAATGGTATCTACAGTCTAGTGACAATTATCGATCACTCGACTACTCGAAATGTTCGTCAGACACATTGATGTGATCTCTGATCACATAATGATAGGTAACTGTACTAAGCATAGCGCCAAAGTCGGTATAGGGTGAGCACATACTTTGTAGTAAAATGAAATCCATTATCCTTGCATGTCATTGAGCCTTTATTTAGCATTGTTGGAATGATCCAATTTGTTTGATAACTCGTTGCCACTTTTAAATGCAACTCCGTTATAACCTCTTATGGAAAGCTATTTCCCTATTGGCAAAAAAAACATGAACAGATGATTTTACAAGTTTCACCGCCAAGATCATCTGCCATAGATCACAAGGTGGATGCATAAGAACCTGCCAACCAAGCTCCCGGACTTGTGATGGAACCTAATTACTCTACTATTGGCCAAAGCTAGCCACTTTTGGTCTTCTAAACTTCTTCAGACGACCCAATTGCTGCCAGCATAGATCCGAAGTTTGGCTGTAGTGGAACAACTCTTACTAAATAATTCTCTGCTAAATCCACCAAACACACACCAAAATATTTCTGAATATCACTCCTAGCCTAGGGCTGGCTCGTCGAGATTCGACTACAAATATTCGCTTGACGTTGCCTTAAGTTATCCACTTTTCATCTCAAATCATCATCCATTTCAGAAATGGATCGATTTTGTTGCAATTCAAAAGCTGATCACAGATGGAAATTCAGTACATGAAGTTTTTTTTGTTTTTGCGTTAGCTCGTTTCCACCTGTATCGAAGAAAAATTGTGTATCATGTACGGTGTACATATATATTCTATTTGTTGGTATCCATCTCTAAGGCACTCTCAAACAGTGCTGAGTCAAGCTATTACTAAACTGTTTGAGTAGTTTTTTTATTACGAAATATACTTCTAACACGATCTAGTGTAACACAAAATAATAACTTTTTTTCCTATACCTTATGTTAAAATCACAAAACAGCGATTTTGTGGAATGGAATTCGAAAGCCCTTCTTTTCGGTACACCCAAATGTTCGTCTTATGTAGAAGATACAGACAAGTACAGGTTCAAACGATATATAGGTTATGGCTGTCGTATATTTTATTATTGGTAATCGATAACTCAGATTGCATATTCCCATATTGTTGCATCTTTAATAGGAAATAAACTTTGAAACTCGTATTCCTTGTATTTTTTTATAATTTTCCCTGAGGGAAAAAAATTATTTTTGTGACTTGTCGTGGACTTATGAACTTTCTTTCCACAAATCTGGCCCTTCTCATTGCATTGCCGCATGACGGTCAAATAACTTACTTTAATTACCATCTGACCTTCTGGCAAGTATTCTTAGTACACAGCACTAAGATAGTCTAAGAAACCAATAAAAATCAGCTTGACTTTTTATTGGCTTTTAGTAGTCCTTTCGTTTTCGGCTCAATTAGAGGGTGCTATTCTGAAGTTTTTCGTTTGGTTTGCATGTCAAACTCACAAACTGTGGTCTCATCGTCCCGTAATAATGCGTTTTATGAATATCGAGTCGAAATTAACTCTTTCTAGCTTGTCTTTAATGACCATTAAATGATTGACTTCGGAACTAGTTTAGCGTTAGTGCGTTTCATTCCAAAACAATACTTTAAAGTAGCACGAATTGAGGCATAGAAAGTTCAGAAGGTATCTTTTTCAAACTTAAACGACTATTTTCAGTCACTACTTCCTTCAGCTGAAAACATTGACGAACGAGCCAAATTTCCCACCACATCTTGGCCGCTTCTGAATGCATCACAGTTTTCAATAAAATCGATTCATAGTAAGCCCTCTGTGATATTTTCAGCATTTCTATACAGGAAATTCCATTTGCCATACAAAATGTGAGACAAATCATGTATTCGATATTTGTATTCATTGTAAAAATCGCACACTTGAGATAAACTGACAAAATCGAGCACGGTAAACAAACTAAATGACTGATCATGCTTAAACTCCGCGTCAATATAGAGGACCGTTGTGCCACCTTAACGACAAAATAATCTTGGCAATTTCTTTAAACAGATGTTTCAAGAATCAATTCTCGCTGCCTTTTGGACAGAATATAAATTACCCTAAGGGAGTATTTCTAATGATTAATTTTCAATACCATTTTGATTAAATGTAAATTTGTTAACAGTTTAAAAATGGACTGCAGATTCACTGAGGGCATTTACTTTTAATTATAATATCTATAAAATGACTTCACAATATTAAAAAAACGCAACGTCAATGACTCCGATAAAGAATGTCCAATCACAAAACTTGCAAAATATTTAAATATTTCTAAATAAAATAGTCAGAAAAAAAAACCACGGCCATAACTAGAAAACGAAAAGAAACGATAATGAGTGGTCAAAGTTGAAAAAAAGTATTAAAATATTCGAAATCGAAGCTACGGAGAATGCTCATATTGTTGTTTTGCCCATATAAACAAAGCTGGAAAATTTATTGAGAAATGACCAAACAAAAATAAAAGCTATAAAATTCAAATATGGCAGCAAATCGAAACCGAAGCGCATAATTCTTAAAATAACTTGTTTACTGTCTACATTTATTATCTATTTATTTATATTTTTATTTATATTTTTTATTCATTATCTAAAAATGGCATTTTCCATCAAATCATTGTTTTTTATATAAAACTCGCTAAAGTAATAAAACCTCTAAAACTATAATTTTTCTGTCTATCTCGCAAATAGGTATAATTTTTTTTTTTTTTTTTTTTTGAAATTATGTGGATCCATGGCTTAAGATCACAATGAACAGAAATTAAGTTAGTTTGACGAATTGATGTTCGTTTTCCGAATTATAGGCAAATTTCTGTTGTGAAGATTTTTGTGTTGTGATTTTTTGCACATTTTTCACCTCCATGTAAACCATTTTGTTGAAAGTTTTCAAAGACACAAATAACTGACCCTTCAGAGCTAAATCACTATTTCATTGACTATTGCGGGGAATGTCAATATATTTACTTCGCCTTTGCAGTAACTATCTTTTTTCGGAATAACAGTTGTCGTTGTCTTTGATTTGTTTTACTGTCATAGTCGGATGTAAATCGTGAACGAAACCATTTTGTGCATGTGCTGTGTAGTCGTAGCCAACTGTAGTCTATGCAACCGCATTAGTTAATTTGTGGTTGCAGTTGCTAACGTTTGATTAATCTAATTTAAAAATGCAGCAATTTAAACCTGGCTTCAAAAGTCATCTTTGGTCTCTTCAGTTTCATCTTTAATTGAAACATGTGCACACATAAACGAAATATACAAATATTTCGCCTTGACGAGAATTACGGTCAATGTTCCACTTACACTGTCCGGGAATATGTGTTGAAGTCCCTAATTCAAATTCACATCCATATTTGTGCCGCGAAGTAGCATTCCTGTTAGCCTCCGATTGTATAGAGAGCACAACTCTGGCAATTCTGATGAGTATTCGTAGATCGTAGTACTTACGAAGTTTGCGCAAGTCTCTAATATTTGGAAGACTGCATTTAATTTACTTTGTGTCTTAATTCCAAAAACGTGGCGGATGATACCACAATCGACCAGAATTTTCACCACTAACTGTGCCAGCATACACCCCGACTTAAATTAACTTTATTCCAAATGTTGCAGTGAAACGAATTCCAGAGACGACGCAATTCGGTTCTTTAAAAGTGAATTTCGTTGTTTCCGTTGCAAAATTTTCAATGAATAAAAAAAATTTCTAATGTATTTTACAATTTTTGTTCGATTTGATTACATTTTCAACTGCGAAAACGAACAAAAAGGATGTACAGCAAACAAACAGGAATTGGGGATACTAAAAAATGCAAACCATAACATCTTAAATTAATATGCAGAAGCGTTTTCAACTTCCCGCTATTATATTAACCAAGTGGCTAATGATGGTGAGTTCATTTTTTGACAAGCGTCAGTCTGTTACGTTGTTTTCAAGTCTACAGAAGCATATCATTTCACTTCGCCGTTAAAAAAAATTGCCGAAATGCAATTCAAACGCAACAGTGTTATTGCAAAGTGTTTATATATAGGCCCATGATACACTTATATTGGCAGTGTCGAAAACCATCATGGAAGTGAACATCCAAAAGCAACCATACATCCAGAAATGATTCAAAAAGTGAAGGCCAGAATTTAACGTAATCCACGCAAAAGCGCAGTTCAATTGGCGAACAATTTCAATATGTTTGCTCATAGCATGGGGCGAATATGTTAAAACTAATTACGATTGGAGCCCTGCAAATTATAAAAAATACAAAACATCTGCACAAAAGCAGCTGCTGTAGCAAGAGGAAAGGTGTTAAAATACTTACACGTCGGTGAAGGGTTTGAAAATTCAGCCTTTTTCCGATGAAACAGTACGGTTCAGCAACATGTTAACAAACATAATGATCGCGTATAGTTAAAGCGGAAATTTAGATCAGTAAACCGCTCTGCGCTCTACGCTCAGCACTCGTCTTCCTTGAACAGAGCGTGAAGATAAATCAACAAATGTACCGTACAAATATTTTAAATTTTGTTACTTTGGGCACGTAAACAATTCGATAGAAACCATTGGACATTTCACCATTCCATAAAGAATGTGCAATCACGTTTTTTTGTAAGAAAATGTTAACAGCTATTTTTTACAACAATTACCACCATATTCTCCGGACTTGAAACCATTGGACTGGAGGCCAAAATATCAACTAAAAAGTATGAGATGGTCCACACCTTAAAGACTGCTCTTCGCCGAGAATGGGACAAAATACCATCAGGCCACATTCGAGCAATGTATGGGTTCTTCGCTGACAGACCCGATGCCATTATCTGCGCTAAAGATAACTGCATCGATCAGTAATATATTTTTCTTAATATATTTTTCTTAAAAGTAATATATTTTTCTTAAAGTTTGAAATGTAATTCTCACAAAAATTTAATCTTGAGATATAAAAATAAACTGTGCAAATGAAATAAATATATTGAACTGCTAGTTTAACGTTAATGGATGAAATTTCGGCAATCTGTCAGCTAATAGACGTCCAAACTATGACTGAGAGATGACGAGCACAATTTCAACATATATTCACTAAATTTTATAGTGACGGGTCTATTCCCACTATTAAACTGAGTTAAACACTGAGTCGCCACTGAGCTAGACATCCTTATCTATTATACGTCGCCCGTAAAAAATAATTTCAAGCGCTTCGATTTTCTGCGTTTCTCCTCCAATTCGTCACACCAAGCTTCGACAGTATTTCAAAAGCCTAGCCCTTCCAACGGAGTTTCGGTCGCCCTCTTCTGCGCCGTCCATCGAGTTCGTTGTCGAAAACTTTCCGTGCTGAAGCGTTTGAGTCCATACGGCCACGTCGATGTCGTCATATTGCTCGTACAGCTCACTGTTCATGTGACACCGATACTCTCCGTTAACGATGATGGGACCATATATTTTCCGGAGTATTTTTCTCTTGAAAATTGCCACCACTGATTCATCCGTTTGCGTCATAACCCTAGGTTACAGTTACTGCAAAGGCGCCATATAATAAGACAGGTAGAACCAACGTCTGCTTAGCCCATAGTAACATCTGTTATCAAGCAATACTCTCCTCTTTATCTCCATGCTGACATCATTCGTTTTGTTTACAGCGGAACCGAGGTAGATGAATTCTTCCACCACTTCAAAATTATAGCCGTGAACGTTCACAAAGCGTCCCAAACGGGTAGACTCTTTATTCCTTGAAACCAATAACTTTGTTTTGTCTTCGTTTACCGCCAGACCCATTTTCGCTGCTTCCTTCTCGATGCTTGAGAAGGCTGCAGTAACATCTCGCAGTTTTCGCCCAATAATGTCTATGTCATCTGCATATGCGAGTATCATATGGTTTTTTTTAAAGATGATACCAGTCGTGTTAACTGCAGCTTTTCTCATAATCATCTCCAACAGTATGTTGAAGAGGTTGCTATTTGCTATTGAGGTAAAAAAGTTGTGCCAAAATTTATTCAGCTTGGCTAAAAAAAGCGTCCTATATAAACAAATTTCGTTTTCAGCGTGTTCATGAAAAATTGACGCCAAACTGGTGGGACCATTAAGAATTGTTTATTATAAGCGTTGCTCGTTATAACCATGTTCGCCATAAGCGAACTCTGTACATGCATTGTTCTTCAATTTTTTAATTTGATTTATTTTTAATTCTAACTTAAGTTCAATTTGTTAAATGCGTATAAAATTTCCCACAATATGCTTTAAATAATTATGCATGCATCTTTCGTTTCTGGTGGTTTTCCCAAAACCCCAATGCATGTATTAAATTGCAACATAATGTGATTTTCGTGAGCAAATGATGCACACTTATGATTGAGACTGTGGTTATGTCACTTTAGTTGTAACTACCAGGATGTGTGAATGAGACAATCACTCGTGATTAGATTTCATGTTTATTGTGCGGTTGCACAATTGTAATACCACATTTAAAAACAATTACACAAATAGAAGACGTGTGGCACCATCAAAAGAATTCCGATATGTTGTAAAATTTGCCACAGACTTCATGCTTTCATATTTTTGCTATAATAATGTGTAGATGTTAGCTCATCGTCTATGAAGAAATGTATAATTAATAAATAATTGACCGAATTCCATTCGTTTTGAAGACCACAGCAATTTGTGGCAGTGGCGATGAATCATTTGGGTAAAACTTGTCGCCGCTTTAACAGAGGAACATGCGAAAATAATTACAAAATAAACGGAAGTTGGAAATATAGCCTGCAATTACAGTCCATAGATTATTCAGTAAAAAAGTTGGAATTACTTTTGCAACCTCTTTGCAGAATTTGTTTGGCTTTCTTATTGCCAACGTAAAGAGATCGTTTGACGATTTCATCCCTTTTTTTTATTAAGAAGTGCATTTTTTTTTCATATAGTCTGGTTAATTCTCAACATTTGGAAAGGCAAGCAAATATGGTGCTTATATGTATATTCCGAAATACATATTACTTTCTAATACCGTAAAAGGGATCATTTTTTGAGCCTCATCCTTGAATGGGGAATCAATTCATCATAGTATTTGACCATCAACTAATATCTAATGAAATTATTTTTCGCCTACATTAAATAATTCACCCAGAAATTAGTGCGGATTAGGGAAAATATTTGTAGCGTCGGTCAATCTTGACACTAGATGAGGTTCAGTCGATAATGAATACACGATCACGTTTAAACGCATTCA
>JAHXMU010000387.1:645911-687197 GCA_019455685.1 Philornis downsi
AAATTGAGTAATTTTGGAAAATTCTCGACCCTTAGTTGCGATGCATTTATGGCAAAGATTTCAATCACTGTTCTCATTAGCGTTTCTATCGCAGATCACTGTTGTCGTTCTCATGTGCTTCTATATATATGTATATAAATATACACATACAAATCGCAATTTCAAATGGATTTTTAAAAATTGGGGAATTACTCCAGGTTAATTTCTTTAAAAAAATAATAATGATTTGAAGACGTCAGACTATAAGAGTCCCAACACTGATATATAAAGATGCCAATTTGTGGAAAATATGCGAAATTCTGTTTTTTGATTAATTTTTTTTTAATGCGTTCAGTGAAAAAAGTAGTTATGAAGGCTGTCCCAAAATTAGCCGACCTGACACATAGATGGCGCCAGTAGTTTCAAAAAAATGATTTTGGTGGAAACTGGCAACGTAGCAGAGTTTAAACGAGACCGTACGAGCTACCAAGACAAACACCTTAGTGGTTGACTCATTGAGGTTTCCACGTCAGATACGGTTAAGAAAATCCACAAAATGGTGGGTGCCGCGCTTGATTTCATTAGAGTAAAAACAGCATCGTGAAGATGCCTCAGTAGCGTTTGGTCGGCTTGAAGATGTTTCACCTCATTAAAGCGGATCTGTTTTTTGGGATACGCATGGAACTATTTTTATTGATTGTCTTCAGAAAGGAAAAACTATAAACGGGGAATATTGTACTAATTTAATGCAGCGTTTAGGTTATGAAATTATGAAAAAAGGTCACATTTGGCGGAAAATAATGTGCTCCACTTCACACATCCACTACTTCATGGCCAACGTATGAATGCAAAAATGATTTATTTTCATAAAGCAATTGAGATGAAAACATGCGACGGTTTGGAAACCGACTCCAAAGATATGCTTGTGAGAATTAGTACAAACCCTTTTGCAGGACATTAAAGGCCTTCTTTTGCATACTGTTAATTTTCCGGCTTAGGTTAAATAGGCACAGATTTGTTATCAAACTTATTGCCATTTTGAAAAAATTTTATTATGGCCTAGAAATCTTCGTCTCTACTGACAAAAGACTGAAATGGTCAATTTTCACAATCGGTAATCACATAGTGCCTAGCACCGAGTATAAGGTGTATGCACAAGAACCTCATAACCACGCTTCCGAAGCTTCTGGCGTTGATTGAATAGAACACAATCTGCCTCCTATTGCCTAAACCCGCTTCTGGGCAATTGCTTCCTTCAGATAGTCCAATTTTTGACAGTACAAGTCCGAATTAAGAGTTCGGCCGTAGGGGTGCAGCTCGTAGTAGATGATTTTCTGACAATCTCACTACACATACAGCAAAACATTCCTGCCTGTCAATCCTTGCTTGGCTACTGCTAGCGCGAGTCGATCACGACCGTTTCCACTTGACGTTGTCGCTTTCAGAATCTGTCACTATCCGCTTCAGAAACGTGTCGATTTTGTTGCGATTTAGCAGCGATTCGCAAATGGAAATTCGATTCATAAGATATTTTTTTTTCGAGCTTCCTTTTGTATCCAGTATTAATCAAGTGGTTCCAAACAATTTTTTTTTTGTCAATGTTTATTTCCTGAACAAGAGAAACAATGCTTACATGACAGACGGACTTGGTGATTTCCACTTTTATCGACATTTTCGACAATTGTTTTTCCAGAGCGTAGCGCATCTCTGACATCAAAATTACTAGAACGGAATTGGTGAGACCAAAATTGTGCATAATTTGAGACAGCATCCAGACCACAAACACTACTCAAATGTTCAGCCGCCTGGCTTGCGAGTGCAACTCTCTCGAAGATAAACTGTAAAATATTGCATATTTTCTCTTTGCTAATGTCCATCTTTAACGCGGTCATACAATACTGAGTGAAGCGAGCACAAAAAAATATATATATGTATATACCTATACATATATATATGTATGAATTCACTGCTGAGTAAAAAAAGTTATTTTTGGATTATTCCAATGTTCTTTTGAAACACATTCAGTGAATAAGAGTTTTCACAGCTAACTAACTACTGTTATATCTTGCGATAAAAACACGTTTTCGTTGATAACAAATTTCGCAATAAGAGGCTTACTTGGGTACGTTTTGTATATATTTCTGTGCTGACAAAACCTAATTTGTGCATTTTATATTTACCTTTCAAACACTGCTATGGATATTGTTTTCCCTTCGATGCCTCCCCGATTAATATCTTTTTCTTTTTGGTCAAATACAAAGACCAATAATCTAAGCACTTACTTGAACCTCCCAGTTGATTAAAATAATATGTATAAGAAGTAGTGTTTTCTCCTTACAATCTTGAGAAAACATTTTTTAAACGAAGCATATATCCGGTTATTCAAGAAAACTTGTTTTTGGTTTCTCTTTTGGATATTTCAGTTCGAAGATACTCACCCTTAATATTGCACTTTTTTACATATTAAAAAATAGAAAATATCAAAATATATTAAGTAGCATAGAATAAGCAAATTCTACCCAATAGATCGCTTTTCATTAGATGAAATTATGTCACCCCTGCGAGGAGATTAAATAACGTAATCAAATATTTGAAGATTATGTTATTCGAACTCCTTCGATTGTACAAAACCATTAGTAGATCTTCAAATAATGAGCTGAATATATTTATGCCCACATTCATTAACCTCAGCGGTTGAAATTTTTCTTTATAAATAACTTACATTTTAATGGTCATTCATCCTTCCGCACCCGCTGTAGTAAATCGCCCTCGTAACAAATTGTATAAAATCAAATTTTCTACACCCTAACGCATATAGTCAACCTCTATTTGATCAATTACAAAATTCAAATTCCAATTCAAACAAAATTTGTGTAACAATAAACAACGAACTAAAGAACTTGACTGCTCACCGGCTCACCGTTGCATATAAATCTCACATTACTTGGATAATAGGCTTACACGCTTAGCGTCAGCTTAATGTCTCATAAACATTAGGATTCCAGAATCTACTAGCCCATGGATGTGGTAGTGGTTCCTTAAAGGTTGATGGTGTCAGTGGTGGTGATGATAGCACAATAATGCCAACCAACCAGCCAACCTTGTGATCTCTGTTACGCCGCACACACAACCAGGAGTCAATGCAACATCATGCGAGTAAGCGCAACCTTACCCCTCTTTCGTGCTCTCCCTTTTCGACTCTTAGGCCATTACTCATAATTTAAATGTTAAATACTTGGCCGATTTTATTTATCGGCCTCACCAGTCATATGAACATAATGATACCAATGTAATTTCGTATTTATTTTTATTACTACCATAATAATGATTGTAGTGGAGTTGAGACTTTTCAGTCCGCGTACTTTACATTTTTCTTTGCAGACTACCGCTGTGAACTGTGATTTGTTACTTTGCCTGTCAGCCCAGTCTGTCTTGCGTTGCAATGATCCTTGACCATGATGCAAGGCTGGTTGGTGTGCTGTTGTCATTTGCTTATTCGCCAATGTGACAGGAACCGCTTCATACATACTTACGAGTATGTATGTCTGTACAAATATTGCAGTTGTAAATTTGTGATTGTTGAAAGTTTTATTTTGTTCGAGACAGTGGTAATTACCACTTTGCTGGCACTTATCGTGAAGCTAATAAAGTTGTAGAGTGTATTCAAAGGACAACGATGAAAAATGGATGGGAAAAATATATGTGACGGGTGTCTTTTTGGTGAAAAGGAAAAAGCATAAGTTTATTTTGCTGACAAAAAATATTATAAATTATTTAACTTATTTGTCATCGCTTATTTACGAGTATGTATGTTTACATACTAAATTTCCTCTGGGTAATGTAAAAGGTGCATTTATTTGAACCTTTACATACTGAACGATGGAAATGCTGTCTTGTGTCGACTTTTCCGCATCTACCAAATCAAGCAAAAGGCAAAACACTTTATTTTGCTTCTGATTTCACCAAAATATATACATATGTGAGCTGTATTCAATTACAATGAGTTATGAATTTGCAAATGAAATATTTATAGAACTAAAAGAAATAGGATGCCCATTTTTATGAATTCTCGGTTTGATGGAAACCATTTATGTATGTTCTTGCGATAAAATAAAGCTATTATCTGACTACATAAAGAGTTACCAATCTTTTTTTTTATCATCCTTTTTAATAACCTTATAACTTCGCAAAAATTAGATCAAAAACAGTCCATTATTACATCTATAATAGTTTGAAATGGAATTATGCGATATAAATATTTTAAAGCAAAATGAAACAATATCGTTATTGGAGTGGTATTACCTTCTCGACATTCATTGTTGTTACAATATCTTTATTCCACTATAATATAGGGTATAGAAAAAGAAATTCATTATTTTAGAATGACAATGAAGGCGTTATTACATATAGTTGAAAGGATCTGATTTAAACAAATATACACCATTTTGTTCGATAACCTATTGCCATTTTGAACATAATTCCATAATACCTTCCTCATACAAACCCCTGTCCCTAAAAGTTACATTTATTTGAAGGAAACGTAATCTTATCCCAGCTTTTCCACATGTGCCCATTAACGCTGTTTGTCTTTTAAGGTGAAACGTACAAAATTAGTTTCGCGCCCGATTTCACCAAAATATTTAAATATTTTAAACTACAATCAGACGATATTCATTGTCTCTACAATATCGCTGAGGTGTAGAAAAAATAAATTCATTACTTTAGCATGACAATGAAGGCGTTTTTTAACATAGTTGAAATTATCTGATTTAGGTCAAATATACACCGTTTTGTTCAACAGATTGTTGCCGTTTTGAAACCCTTGTTCCTATTGCCATAAACACCGGGACAGTCGATTTTCACAAACTACTCATGAATCGAAATATTCACCAACAAAATCATTAACCAAAGACAGGACAATAAAATAGATCTACAAGAACCTTGAACCCAAGCTGCCGGAAGCTTTGGCGTGTCACTATCGATGTGTATGGCCTGATGTTGTCCTGGTGGAATACAATTCCTCTCCTAAAGGATTTGGCCGTAGAGGAGCAGCTCATAGTAGATGGTTGCCTGCTAACACCACCAAACATACAGCCAGACTTTTCTCACCGTCAATCCCGGCTTGTTCACCGTTTGCGCCTACTGTGACCATTTGCTGTCATTCAGCAGCGGTTTGCATATACAATTGAAGCCCATAAGGTTTTTGTTGCGTTGACTTTTTTGGCACCCGTACATTGACCTTCCTCTTAAATCCAGCCTTACTCATGTGATTCCAAGCGGTTTCTTGTGCAATGTTTAGCTACTGGGCAATCGAAACATTGCTTACGTGACCATCGGTCGAACAATTTCCATTATTCTACAGACATTGTCGGCATTTGGCCTTACAGAGGAGGGAGGTGTATTTATGACCGAAGCAAAATTACGCATGATTGGTTGTTTAAATATCAGGACCATAAAAACTATTCAAATTTTTACTGTCAAGTTTGCGTTTTCGCCTTTATTAAAGAAAAACTGTAAAATATGGCGTACTTGCTCAAACGATACTTAGTCAACCAATCATAAAACCATCTGAGTAGCTTCTTAAGTACGAAATCTTATCTTTCTAAAGCTATATAGCGTAATCCAATTGAATTTAAACATTTTGTTTCTATTTTATTTTCAAATATTGTAAAAATTGCCATATATTTTTCGGCATTTCATATCTAGAACCACATTAGAATCTTATTGTTTTCTGAAAAAAAATGTTTTAAAATGTGATGTATTGACGTTATTATTTCCGATTGTCGTAAATGATATTATAATCGTCATTTACTCCAATGCCATTTTCGATACATGCGGTTCATTGCAGTGTTACAGTTTTCTTAACTGGCATCTATTAAGTGGCAATTGAAATTTTCGTTTTCAGCAATATTTGGTTAAATAACTTGAATCACAAAGAGATGCAATTGGTTCAACGCTTCTTTCTATGTCTCTTTTATGTAGGAGGATTTGTGAAACCGCAGGAACTGCACATCATTCTTCTCAATGACTTTCTCATTTCATTCACATATTTTTCGCTAGGGCAGTCTTTTAAAATTTACAAACATATAATATTCCCTGCGGCATCAGATCTGTGGAATATAGCGAAAGATCGAATGTCGATTAAAATCTTCCATTTTAACCATTGACTTCCGTTATTCAAAAAAGCGATCTTTAGCACCAAATGATCTAAAAGTTGTAATGTTCGCTATTCACTTTTCTTTATTTTTTAAGATAACTGATAAATAGAATACAATTGGCATCCTAAAACATTTAGCCAGTTGTCTTATTGGCTGGCTGTTGTGTTTTTAGTTGCTTTGTACAGCTTTCTTCATTAGCTTTCCACCCAACAAGTTATAGATTCGTTGTGGTCTCATCCTTTATCATATACTGTAAGAATGAAAGCATTGTAATTGCGTTGAAACCAAGTTGAACTGTAATCCAGTAATATGTTGATGATTTTGTCCCATTTTATGTAGTAAACGCGATACCTTGACGTTTTCGTCAAGTCCAAATATTCGTATGAAGTTGTGAATACGCTGCCTTTTGATGTCAACTGTATGTTGCAACCTAACTTTGGCTTGGTTATGTTAAGACTTTAAAGCATTATCTCAACTTATACATCTTATTAATGGACATCACTAATTGAGGGTTTGCTCAATGACAATTACTCAAAAAATTTTTCTTTTACTGGAAAAATTTGCTAAGTAAATACATAATATATGACAAAATTAGTTTGCGAAACACACACCCTATTCGGCGTCTTAGTACAACGTCTTCTACTCTTTCGACCACAGGTGCCAGAGGTCCGCAAATAGCAAAGAACCTGTTCATATAAAGACTGAATCCAACTTTGGAGTAATTCAAAAATTACTCGCAAATTTAAATCTACATGTGATAGCAGTGAGTAGACACCCCAATAGGTCATCCCGGCTCATAAACATTTTGGGGAAACGCCATAGCTGTTGGCGCAATTATTAAAAAAAATAGTATTAACAAAATTCGAAATTTCATTCGTGAATATATATGGGGGCGAAGTCATATAGGATAAAGTGGGCCAGTGGGGGAAAAAACTTGCTCAGGGAAATCCATTTTTGAAAAATGAAACATTTTAGCAATATTTTACCATTCGTTCGTTAATTAAAACAATTTTGAATGGTATTAAATGGATGTCACTTTTATTATGGACGTGTAATTATTGTATAATATAATAATAATATAATAAAACTAAGAATTTTCACTAAAAAGCAAGATAAGTTGACTTATTATGTAAAGAAGTAGTTTACGTCAATTGACTATAAGTCGGCACATCGTCCACGCCATTGTGGACCACAATCAATGGTGGTGTGTATATAACTTACGACCCTGACGAACTCGAGACGCCTGTCTAACTTTACGCCAGTACGGTTATTTATAGCAGCACATGAGCTAAAAAAGATTTGAGCACTTTAGAGCAGCGTTGTTTAGCACCATACGTTTCTTTAATGAAAATTAAAAGTGTCAAAAACTAAATTGGCCCATTTTAAATGCTTGCAGCCTGTTTCCACAAATCGAACACTCAATTCATCCAAAAATAAACGCCTTTGTAGTTCGAATAAATATTCTTTTCATAGTGATTTTCTTTGTATTGAATATAGCCATATTGAATATTACCATAAAATTACAACTTTTATGTGAACAACCAATATGAAGAAAAATTCGAAAAAATATATAATGGTAATATTGGTTTTTGAAACTTTTATGGTTGACGAAATCTTTTATAGGTTTCATAAAAACTTTGTTGACAATGCTTTCTTTCATAGGCGATTCGAAGCAGGCCGTTAATTTCTCAAAATCTACAAAAAACCACTTCAGCATTTGTTGCCTACCTATACTACTTATATATATACTATAAAATCAGTCATAATTTGGCATCTCAAGGAATCTGTAAATAGATTAGGCATATTTAATGTTAAATGCGTAATATGCCTGGAAATAAAGCTGAATAAATATATTTTGTTTAAATCCTCAAAAATTCCTTAAATATTCCATTACATGTTGAAGTAATAAGGTTTTTTGTTTTTCATTGTAATATTTCGAGCACAATTGTAATGAACTTACAGCTTCTTTATGACTTAAATTGAGCAGTGATATTGAAACGGATAATTTTATGCCCTCAATTTCAAAGTCATTTGGGTTTTGTGGACAATTAATCCTACATCTTGCACAATACGAATATTCCCACAAATGAGTGAAATGTACGATCGGTTGTAAATCGATGTTTTTGGATTGGGCCTCATACTTTCTGATACAGCTATTTTCAGTGAACGGTAGAGCACCACCTCTGTTTACTAACTAATGCACACCTCAAGAAATTTGTTCTCAAGCAAATGTACACTCTTTTTTCTCAATTTTTCTCATAATTCATACAGTTTGAATAACACAGGCGCCATTTCAAAGTAGATTGTCAATATTTACTAACATCGCTCTAACGTAGAGTCATTTTGTACTGCTAAGATACGATATTGAGTTTCTGTCAATATTTTAATGCAAAAGATCCATCAGGATCAAATGCCTTGTGATCGTCAGATGGACCACCGTTCATATAAAATCGTTTAAAAGTTTTCATCGCTCTAATTAAAACCACATAGTCTATACAATTTCAGCTTAACAGCCAATTCTAAGCATTTGCTAAACAGCGTAAAATTTGAGTACACCTTAAAAAAGTAAAAGTTTCAGTTGCCTTAATTTAATATTCTGAGAAACCAAAATTTGACAATCTGTACTAAAATTGTTCTTTAAAAATTTCATTTTGATTGCATATCCTTTCTCACCTTTTTTTCTATTTTATAAAGGCATAATTCGTGAATCTAAAATTCAAATTGTAACGGGTTATCCATTTTTCGGTTTCAAAAGTAAATTTAAACAAAACACATATAAAGCTATGATTTCGATTAAACTTTTATTTCATTACAATTCCCGAACCTTGCCATTATGTATGAAATACAATGTCAATTAAATGACCTCATCGGGATTGGTTAGAGTGGTGGATCCTTTTGAGATAGTTTTCGCTTTTTCACTTTTTCGCACATTTTGGGCGGTATCTCGGTAGCAACTTGGCAAATGTTGGTTTTCGAATGCTCCCACGTTTCAGGATTATCCGCGTAAACACAGTCTTTGGCATAGCCCTACAAAAAAAAGTCTAAAAGTCTAAGTCTAAAAAGTCTAGTCTTGGTGGCCAATTGACATCTGCAAAACGTGCAATTACGCTTTCTGGAAACTTCTCATGCAAGCGATGTTTTCAGCAGTGCGTACATTGCGTTGATGCACAGGCCTGACCACATCTGTAACGCTTCCAGTCTTTTCAAATTTCGTTATATTCTTATTAATTCCTTGCAAAATAAGTCGATTATCACGACCATAATCACCACGTAATGCACGAAAAGAGGCCACGTTTGAATCACCACTTTTGTAGCAATTTTAACTATTTTTACGAGTTCTTCGGTTTTTAAACGATCCTTGTTCGTTTATGGCATACCTAATGGCATACTGAAAAAAAAAACGGCCCAATGACACGTCCAGACCATAATACCATAATGTCACCAAAGAATCACTTTTTCTGGATGCAATGGCTTTTCTTTAATCTCTGCAGAAAATTTTGTTTGAAAAATCAGCATTTAAAGCCTGTTGCTGTTACACCCAATCAGCATATCCACGATTTTGTGAATGCTCAGCTGGCTTTAATTGTTGCGTGGGTTGGACTCTATAAGGATAGAGGTGCAAACCTACATATATGCAAAATAGGCCATAATGAGTCGTAAGACAGGCCCAATTGCTGAAAACGCCGTGGAATCGACAAATTCGGATTATCCGCCACACTTTCACTAACAGGTGCGATATTTTCGGCAGTGCGTATCTAACCATATCTGTAACGCATGCAGTCTTTTCAAATTTCTTTATAATTCTGACAATTCCTTCCACAGTAGGTCGATTATGCCGAACATAATCACCCCGTAATAGACGAAAAGTGCCCACGTTTGATTAACGATCCATACCTTTCAATAAATAAATAACACTTCAAATGCAGGTATTTAACAGCTGATCCATATTCGTATGTGGCAAACCTTTCAATAAATAAATAACACATCAAATGACTGGTATTTAACTGATAGCCTTGCTAGACCATCAGTTTTAAAATTATTAAATGGATAATCCTGTATTAATACATATGGAATCAGTGAATAATGAGAGTTGTTATAACTGTCCCATATCTAATCGATTAATGTTAGGATATTAAAATAAAAGTAATTTTTTACCAGAACAGCTGCAGTTTCGTGTATAAGTTTGTTTAGGACGAAGCCAATAGTCATTGCACTGTATTTGATTATTGAAACCGATTGAAAGCTGCATACAATTCTTATAATTCATTAATGAACAATTTGTTATTGAGATGTTTTAAAAATCATATTACACTATATATATTATGAAATTCGGAGAATAACATTATATTTCCCCATTTAAACACGCCCTTTAATACCGAAACTAATCGCTTTAATGCCTTAAACTGTAAAGAATACATTTTCTAATTCGTAGAAAGTAGCCATAAACATTTGCTAAAAGTATATAATACAAATTTTCATAGTAAAAACATTCTTAAAACATTCCATAAATTATTATGAGTACATTTGCTATACATTTCTGCTTACTATGAATGAAATATATTTTTAAATTCGCAATTCACCTGGAATTTTTCCTACAGATTTCGTTCGACTTGGTGCTTTTGCAAAAGATAACAAAACTTTTCCACCATTTCATTAATTGCTCTTTATCATGTGTAACCTCAACAGGTTCGATGGTTGTTGTTGGATACGCGTCCGTTGGAACAGACATGACAATACGACATATGTTCGTTGCCTAAGTCTTTTGATATAAAGCAAGTTCGAAATGATAAAACAATCTACACTTCACTCCTTAGCTCGCATTGCATTCACCTACAACTTTTGACCGAAATAAATCGAAACTAGAGAAAAAAAAATACTAGATTACAATATTCTGTTAACTATTGACACTTTGACGTATGTCAGTTAAGGGAAAACATTTTAATTTTAATATTTTCAGACGTGATTTTGCCATATTACTTAGCAAGAAATATGAACGCCTTTAATAGCAATAATTTAAGGTTTGGTTCTTTAGTCTATCCTTCGTGTGGTGAGAATTTTGGCAAATTTAAATTTTGGAAATGTTAAATACTGTTTATGACGTGAAATATACTTCTAGACTCTCATTGGATGTGATTCAAACGTTACATAGTTTAGTACAGAACAAAGCGGAAAGAACTGGCTACTGAATATATTGCTAATGGCTAGCTAATGAACGACTAATGAATGGCTACATTGGCTATAAAATTAAGATTGTATTTATATGTTATCGAGCAATGAAGTTAAATTTTTCTCAATATGGTCATATTACAAATGGTCGCTGCGCCTACAGAATTGATTATGTAAATTGATCGAAGTTATTTGGAATTCAATTAATGAAATCTTCATTTTTCCAAAAGTTACTTCAAGTAAATATGTGTAACCCTTAGTTCAGCTTCAGAAAAGTCTTAAAACGTTAATGATTAGGAGTATTTAGGTGGAAACTACATCTTTGATGCAGTTGGTTGGTTTCTATGATTTTGTACAGATTGTCTTCGAAACAGTTTTAGCAGAAGCAAAAACTGTTTTTAAAATCTTACTATAATTATGGAGAAGCTATTGGTTAATACCGAACATTTTCATTTACGTGTAACGTTTTTATCTACAGTAATTATCTTGTTTAAGACAAGAGGGTTTTGAAAACATAATACTTTAATTGCTTTCTTTGATTCGAAGTAATTTTTGCTTTCAAATGTACAAACGCAAAAATCAGAAACAATCATTAGGTAAAAAATAATCTTCATTTATATTCAATACAATTATTTGAAACCAATTGTAATAAATTTTTGTGTAACTAGATTTAATTTCAATGTTTTTAAGTCAATTATAGATTACCAACTATAGGGTGGCGCATAAGCAATGTTAAGATTACAGAATTAACTAAATAATACTTGGGAAATTTATGATGGAAAGGCTTAGCACAGAACAAAGAACCAAAGTTGTTCAATTTTACTATAAAAGTCAGATCACTTACTTTGATTTAGATCATATCAAAATTTCTTTCATGTTCGAAATGCTCCTAGCGCTCCAACAATTTACCGATTGGTTCAGCGTTATGGGCAACAAGGGGCTGTCTGTGATCTTCCGCGTGCTGGAAGACCTCGTGCAGTATTGAGGAAAACCCCGAAACTTCCACCAGGTGACGTTCTCAGCAATTAGAGATATCTAGGCGGTCTTTGCAAAGAATTTTAAATATGTTACTTTTTTTTCACATAAGATGCAATTGGTTCACGAGTTAAAACCAAATGATGCACAAGAACGCATTCAATATAGTCGCCGTTAACGTTACTTATGCGCCACCCTTTATAAGCGCTTATATTGTTCAATTATATATAATTAGTGTTAGTACGTCATTTCGACTACATTCATTTTGAACTGAACAACTTGATTTTATATTACTGAAATAATATTTGTGTTAACAAATGAATTTCTGACACTTGTAACCAGTCATTTAAAGTGATGGTACAATATCTTTGCAATTGTTTCAAATAATTTTAATTCAACAATTTTCGATACCATTGGATATTAATAAAATATTGTTCAATTATAAATAATCATTAGGATTAGTAAGTCATTTCGGTCACATTCATTTTATATTGAAGAACTTGATTTTATTTTACTGAAATAATATTTGTGTTGACAAATGATTTTCTGAACTACTTGTTCAGAAACTAACTAACCATTTAAACTAACGGTGCGATTTCTTTCAAATAATTATAATCGAAAATTGTTCAACACTCTTGGATATTAATGAAATATCGATGGCATTGAATATTCCCCAAATATTGCTTCATTCCGATTTTTTTATATTGTAAAATTATAAAAGCACATCAGAAATATGTTTCGGACGCATTTTCTAAATATAAATGTTTATTTTATAATTAGATTTGCTTCCTTGCTGAAACGTAATTAAGCAGCTTCATTGATTCCGTTTATCAATCAAAACATAAATATTGTATGAAAAAATGTAATAATTGTATGTAATTGTATGAAATTTCACAACCTAAAGCTGTTTCTTTGCAAAGAAAAAGTCTAGTTTCAAATTGTGAAAATTCAAAATGCTCTCAATAATTTATTTTCTGAATGCATCAGAAAGGCCACAATTGCAGTTAAGTACTTCAAAAGAGTTTTTTTAGTTTAAATTTAAAAACAAAACCAAATTTGTTGACAAAAAGCGATTGTTTTTTGTTTCGTTTCAAAATTAAAGTGGTTTTTGCATTCGCTTCGGAATCAAAATCAATTTTGATTTGGCTATCAAAACAAGAAGCAAATTTGTAAATAATTTTTATTGAAATACCTCAATTATATTTTTAACATTTTTCTTCAGCTCCAATTCGTTTTGGTCACAAAATGTTGCATTTTTTTGTTTAAAACCAACAATTTTCTTGAAAATATTTATTAAAAGTATAATTTAGTTCTCACCTACTTTTGAAATTGCTTAAATAAATTGTCTCCTAAATCATAGTAAAATCATAGTAAATAAACGCACCGTTTCACCTTACATTCAGTGATCTAGATTAACAACGTCACACATTAGTTTGTAGCTATTACTTGTAACACACAAAACCACAAGAAAAATACCGATTAAAATCTCGATTGAGTATCACTTTCTATTTTTAATGTATTTCGAGCATCTAACACGAAATTGACATCCTAAAAGTCGTAAAAACCTACGACTTTCGAAAGAGCGATAGAGGCCGAATCGCTTGAGATGGGAAACTGACATTTGACATAAAAATGTCTCACCGACGTAGACAGGTCACTTTAGAAATTCATCAAAATCTGTTCAATATCTGATAGATTATTCCTACTTTTCAGAGTTTGTTTTCTCATTTACTAAATTTATAGCGGGTTAAAAAACGATTGAAGCCGCTTCCAGCGCCGGTGCCGGTAAAAATATAAATATTTGAAATCTGTAGATTACTCTGCTATAAAATTGTTTATTTGTTTCATTGTTTATTTATTTGTATAACAAGAGATTAACAATACAAAATAAAAAAATAATAAAGGTTATGCGCCAGTTTTCCTACTGTAAGGAATTAAAAGTATTTTGGAAGAAAATCTATAGCTAAATTCCGAAAACATGATCTATTATGACGAAGATACTTATGACCAATTAACAAATTTCGTCTTCTTCCGGAATGTAATCTGACTATTAAAACAATATTTTCTTCATAGTAATACAGTAAACCACTAATGCAAATAATGATTTGTTGTATAATTTAAAAACAGTGGGCAAAAGCATAACAGAAATCAAATGTTTCATTCCAAATGAAAATGTTCCTACATTTATTGCAGGCAGCTGTTACGGAAAGATGAAATGAACTTATGGAAGATAAATTTTTATTTTTCAAGACATTTCCGTATTGTTAAACTTTAGTGCAATTTGCTCAACAAATTACAACAAATTACAAAACTATTATTTGTCCACCATTTTGCTGTCTTTCCATTGGTTTGTCGGTCGGCCGAAACGATTGTTTCTAATTCGGTACGTTATTTAAATGACCCAAATATATTCAAGAAACTCCAAAAGTTTAAAAATTAATTTACGAAAATGGGGCTTTGTTTGCGTAAAGTTTTTGTAAACTTAATCAAAACTATAACAGAAGTTTTACCCTGGTTATTGTTCCAGAACATCCACTTTACACATTGGTTCGTTTCTATCTAAAAAATAACTTGAAACCGCGTTAATGCGGCGTCCTTGATTCTAAGATTCCCGTCGAAAACATTCTTTTATGTAGATTAGTTTAGTTTCCAATTAAATTAGAACTGATATCTGGCATAATTTCGTTGTTTTTCAAACGTACACACTTTAAGTTCCTTGTTTCTGAAATAAATTCAGAAAATATTTTTCGGTTTTATTCAGCTTCAGTATCAATCTCTAATAAAAATAGATCATGTATTCGTCGCAAAGAAGATTTAAAAAAAAAGATTTAACATATTCGTCGATGTGCTACGAAATACTTGTTAGAGAAATGCACGGTGGCGCACGAATCCTGCTACTGCCAACTGTCAATTGGGAGTGTTATTTAAAGGTGTTGAAGGAGATTTTTTTACACAGAACTGCGCGGAAGGCGTATCCGTTTCAACAGCATTTGATTCCAGCAAGATGGAACAACTGCACACATAACTAGATGGATTATAGCGGAGCTCCAACGAAAATTCCTAAATAAATTAATACCCAAAAACTTCGTTTTCTGCTTCTCCCCAATCAAGGTCACCTGACCTGACTGCACCAGACTTTTTTTATGGGGTTATGTCAAGCAAGAGGTGAACAAAACGAAACCAAGTAATTTGACTGAATTGAAGCAGTCCATTAAAACAATAATTGAGGAAATCCAGCAATGAATAATTTCTGCTTATGCGTGAATGTGCGTGGCGGTCATTTACAGTCTATCATCTCCAAAACCAATTAATTATATAAAATAAAATTTCATTTTCTATACAACAAAAAATAATGAATGAAATACATTGATTAAAAAAAAAGTTATTTGAATTTTCTATTGCAGTGCAATTGGTGTGCCAACCTGTATTATATGTTATTAAGAGGAGTTTTTTATAATGCATTATATATGTTGTCAACGATTTGCACTAATTATAATGCAATCGACGGCATCAATAATAGTTAAATATGCCTACTTTAGAGTGATCTGAATAGAAATGTAAGCAAATGGTACTTAATTGAGTAGCACTTTATGGCGTAACATCAATAAACGAACGACAAACATAGTTTGCTTTGATTACTATCTTCCCACATCTTTCATATTTGCTGCATGACTTTTTCACAAAAAGGGAAATTCGTCCTTTTTTATTTTGACCCCAACTATGGCCTTAATTCTCGTTGGTGAAGGATTTACTATGCTTTTTGTCTATTATGGGCGCCCGCTCAATATACTACAATTCTGCCAAAATGTTTATTAAAGCTTTTTAAGAAAAGTATTCGTGAATCAATTTGTTAATGACAATCTCTTATTTAAGTGCCCGAATTATTTACAAATAATTGAGAATTTTTTATCAACCCACGACTGGTCAATTTTAGCTTCTATCAAGCTTTCTATTACTTTATGGGCACCCATACTGTACTGTAGGTTTGTGTCCAAAATACATATCAAGTAAAAGAACTAGGCTATGCAAATTTATGGATTGATCAACGCAAAATGCTTCTTAGCTAAGGCCAACCAGTATAAATGGATCTCTAATCAAACAAAGTATAATAAAGAGCATGGAAAATTTGCAGGGGTTTGTCGATCTCTTGCAAAGAGCTAAAATTATGTTTAATTAAATAAATTATTTTTCAGAATAAAAAAAAAAATAAAACTGTCTCATCTTTTCTATACTTGGACTAACGGTTTTCAACCAGCCCTCATAGAGCTAACGCTATGTCCATTTGCAAAAATTATGGATTTTTAGAAATAAAAATAAACTTTGCTTGCCTACAAAAAAAAGTTATAATAACTGACGACAATTTATAAGAATACCAAGAAAACCTGAACATTTATAACTCATTTAAAATTATATCATACACGAAGAAGGTTTCACACAATATATACGAGTATTTGAATTGTTTCCTTCGTATTCCTTCAATGAATAGCATCTAATTAAAAATCATTCGTGCACCATTCATTTTTGAAGAATTCATCACCCTACTTTTGTTTGTATAGATATCGAAATCTTTAGCGATGATGATTGATGATGCTAATGTTGTACCGCAATGGAATGTAAATAAAGGTTAACGTAAATGAAATAACAAGTTATCACAGTAAAGTGTGACCAAACACAAACACGAACTCACAGAATTTCCATGATAGCATTCATTGCAGTTTCCCCCACGAATGTCATGTCCAGCGGGTCATAAAGCTCAGCCCGCTAACCATTCAGCATCTTTATGACTTTATTATTATTAACGATACGATAAAATCCAGAGAGACCCATCAATATTCACACAAGACACTGCAACAATATTGGCAATCAAGACAGCCACAACCCCGACAGCAACAGCAACATAAAAGCATCAACGGCCAGTTAGCCGCCGACGTAAAATAAAATATTCGCATTTATGCGTTTTTTGTAGGTACAGATAAATTTCATATATTAGACACCAAACTGCAACTGTGCGTATTCAATGCGGGGCAAGACGGTCCAGGAAGAGGGCAATAGCGAAAAATAGCATAACTTGAAATTGAAATTGTGATGTGCTGCGCGTGTAGCGCATGTCATCACTGGGCAATTTGTTATTCATGCACAACATTTTGCCAGAAAGCTCTTCGCTCGCGTAAACAATTTATGGTCTATGATGTGGTAGCCAATGAAAGGCAATAAAATGCAGAATCTTGGATTGTGCTACACTATTCTCGGAGAAATGGGTTAATGGTGAAGTGAAAGAAGGTATTAGGTTTTAATTTTTATTAGCCACTCTAAACAGAAAAAAGGAAACGAATGTGGTTTTATCGTGCTGGACGTACAGCTCAGCTACGAGTAAAATAATTGCATATCAATTTATAAAATGTCTTCAATACTAGCACTGTAATAAATAATCAATTCACAACTGGGCGAAAATGTTACAAATTGCTTGGAACCACGGTAAATGTTGTTTGCACAAATGTCTATAAAATCATCTCCTTGTCAAACAAAAGACTTAAGCAACAAACCTGAATTACGGCTTGAGCAGACATCGTTAGCCGCCGTCACCACAACGATGCCACCGGCACAACTCATCATTATCGAATATACTGTAATTGAATCGTGAAAATTAGAAACAAAAACTTGTTTATATCTCGAATCATATTCAAAATATTAAATGAATATTATTAGTACAATGAAAACATGAAAATGTTTTGAAAATAAATTAGAATGTGAGAAAAATTTGTGTAAATGTGAAGTTATTCGTTCGGGGCGAACATATTGAACATTTAAAAGTTAAATGACTTTCGTGATGTTATTATATATTTTTCTTATAGATGGTCATTTTTTGTAGTGGTGGTCACCCCGGTGTGTCTGACGAAAACTTCGAGTAATCGACTAGTCATTTACTTGACTTTCCAAGAAGACGTGTATAATCGTTGCTAAATTGTAGGTTCTGTTTATTAAACCAAAAAAACAATGCGTGTACGCGAACTGAATGTGAGAAGCTCTCTTATATCTCATTTATGTGATATAAAGCAATTTGTTTTTTTTTTTTTTTTTTTTTTTTTGAGAGGAGAAAAAATGTCGCTAATAGACTGGGAAAATTTGACAAAAGAAATTTCAATTTTATACCTTTGATCGTCAGTTTTTTATACATTTTCAATGTAGTCGCCATTTCTTCTTCCAGAACTTTGTCCGAAATTTTCTTTTGATGATCTTCTTCTTTTGTTGAAGGTTTACTTGTCCGTTTTTTTTTTTTTTTTTTTTTTAGAAATAACCAAAAGCTACGAGGCAATACATTCAGGAAATTGGGTGATGTACTAATTTGTTCAATGCTTGGTAGGACACGAAAGTTGTTCGTTTTCATCATGATGTACTATTATTGTTTGTTTCCGTATTTCAATTCATCTACAATTCTCTCTTTGGTTTTCATTACAATTTTTTGAAAGTTTGTGACAAGTAGTTGTATCAGTGCACCTTTTGATCCATTATTAAAAGAATGATAATTTTCCTTTCTGTAAAGTATACTGGCGCAAATACTTTTTTGCTTTATTTTGAAAGTGACTTTCCGTGTTACATACTATGAATCGTTGTTTGTTTTCCAGGTCGTACTTGTAAATCACTTGTACTTGTAACCATCTATTAAAAATTCATTTTAAAAGTGATAAATGCATTGCTTTTGGCAAACACACTATTAGGGAAAACGCCCATTTTTGAAGTTTTTGATACATTTCACAATGATTTTTTGATCCAGGAGAAGGATTATTTGTTAGTCTCCACCATATAGGTATAACCTTCACGCCAAGTTCATCTGCAATAATTTTTAGGACTTCACCAGCGCCACACGTCTATCGTCAATTGAAAATTTGGGACGACTTCTACAAGTAATTATTAAAGTACTTGCACTAAGTATCTGCAGAGAATGGCAAACCTTATCTTTGCGCCTGAAATTGTTTCAATAATTTCAATAATCCTTTTCTTTATTTTGACTGATATGTTTCAAAATAGTACAGAACTAAATTGTATTTATTTTTGTCAAAAATGTATAAAATGACAATAAATTCGATCGTAACGACTTGCTGTAGTCATGAATTTAGGCACAGATCTACTCAGAATCACTGTCTGCACCACTTTATCATGTCCATCGACCACCACCCTCGGTCAAAAGATTTTTTTCTTTCTCCTATTTTGTGGGTGAATAGAAGCAATCGATTATCAATAATGAGTATACTAGCAGCATAATATCAAACGCTATACTATTCAGTTCTTCTTGCGTTAACGATGAGTAGCCTTATACTTGACTAGCGCATGTTTATCAAAAACTCTCAGAAATTATTCATCTGCTTGAGTCATAATCTACGATTTTGTGCAGTATATAGCTAAAACTATGTATATAGATAGAAATACTATCTGGTCCAGAAAAATTTATGTTGATTATAAAGGGATTTGCTTAGTTCGAAGTAATATCTGCATGCAAACAATAACATTAACTTAATTCTCAGGTGATATTAGTTGTTTTATTGAGTCTGGAGCTGAAACAGATAAAAACATTTGCCTCTTCAAATTTATTGTTGTCAGCATTTGCCTCCAAATTCTTCTTCTCCAAATTTCTGCGAATTTCTCCCAAATGCTTAGAAGGCTGCAGCAATATCTATGATAATGTCTAATTATTCCGCCACTACAATTTGATCTAGAGTTGTGAAAAGGGCAAGACCTAAGCTCATCTTCAATAAAGTCTACTTATCCATCAAAGGCATTCTGCAAAAGCGTATCATCATTGCAAGAATGCCAAATTTAATTGTTTCTAGATTGCAAAATCCTATGCCTTATTACGTTTGATTTAATTTCTCTAGTTTTCGAAATGCGCTGAGTAAAACCTTGAAGGCAGCTGTATGAAGGGACTGTGATTAAGGTTCATCCTGAGCAACTTTAAATGGGAAATTATTACATAAATAGTAGATTCGATTTTTACCACTTTTTTTTATCGAAATTTTGTAAAGTATAATATCCATAATTTTAATGCGAACTATCCTAATAGTGCTCTATAAGTAATAAATATGAATCCAATTCTAAATTTGAAATAATTTGTTACATATCATCATAATAATTATTAGCAATAGAAATGCAGAATTGCGGCGTTATTTCTTGTTAGTGGGGTTTCTTTGCTACTATTAATAGGTTTCTTTTATCCTACGGAAACGGAGTTAGTAAAATATTAGCTGTCAAATACACAGGAATAAGCAGTTTTTCTTTTGATGAACGAGTACCTCAACCCATTAAACCATATTTTTAGGCCTTTTTTTGCTATCTGTCGTAGAATGGATGTCCAAATTCAAATTTAAAATGGAAACTTGACTGAATTGCATCGCCTTTTTTAAATTTAGCCAAATAGTGTTTAGGGGTTGATGCGCAGTCATTACCAACTATTTGTCAGCTTCTTCGAATATCGTTTCTAGCTGACCTTTGGTATACGCAGACCTGATACTTCTACTCTCAAATCGTTTTGTCTTGTTAGTGTTTATTCTCTGTACACGTTCATCAACAATTTTCATGATTTCTTCACATATTCCACCTTCTCTCTCCATATTTTCAGCACATTTTACTTTCTTGTGATGTGAAGCACCTTCTCTTCGAAGCGTTTCACAGAACATCCGTGCGTAGCATCATTTTCCCCAGGCGCTATGTGATCGTACTAAGACTTATCCAAAAGCTAATTTTATAACCAAGTAAATTTTCTGTAGTGTACCAGGAACATCAGAATTGAGTCCTAATTATTGAGAGAAGTTTTCGGAATATGCTGTAACGATATTCGTATAACTGAAATGCGTTGCCTGTATTTGACGTTTTTTTACATCTGCAACGACGATTCGCCTCCCCCTCTTTCACTTCGTAGCATTTTATCACAGTATGCGTTACAGTGTTTCCGTGTGGGCAACATCATTTTCCTCAGGCGCTATGTGATCATTCTAAGGTTTATCGAAGGGTAAATTTTCATACCAAAGTAGATTATCTGCAACAATTGTAACTGAATGTGCAAAATGTTTGTCGGAATGTGCTGTGACGATATTCATGTAACTTTAAAGGCATTGTTTGGGAGGTGCGGGTTTCGTTTCCTTACCTTCTCTTTTATGTTCTTTATCAGCACATATTGGATTGTGGGCGGCAACTGCAACCATTAACCACTTGTCACCAATTTTCATCGCCCACATTTACCGCTAACTTTAAAATCTGACACGTTCCGGTATTTCCAGTAGCCACCGCGTAGCGATCTGTTAGTCGGCTTGGAACGAAAATTCCTCGTAGCATCCCCATGGCACTCTATTACTATGTGTGCCTTGATCTCTGATGACATGGTCGGCCTCATATATAAATATTTGAATGAGGCATTGCGATTGAAAGAGGTCACATTTTTTAAATTTATGTAATGATTTACAACTTTTGAAAACGGTAACAAACTTAAATATACATATACTCGTAGATATGATCTGACATTTGAAAGATGATTAATTTGTTTGTTCTACCAAAAGCAGTGAAAACAAGTGGTGCAAAATTGAAAAATGAACCTACTAAAAGATAGTTAAAATAAGAATAAGAGTAACTTATTAATTTTGATAGTTGCTACCCAATTACACTTGTTTGTGATTTTTCGATTTTTTAAGGTACTAACTAGTCTCCTTCCCAGAAGTCCATTTAGTGGTTTCAAAACTGCCGGTCTAGCAAGGCTTTTGGCTGTTAAATATCTGTCATCTGAAATGTTATTTGTTTAGTGAGAGGTTTACTATTTTCGAGTATGGATCGTTTAACAACCGAAGAACCCGTAAAAATAGTTAAAACTTACTACAAAAGTGATGATTCAAATGTGAGCTTTCAATCGAATAAAATTTTCTTCTTCGATCAAGCTCATTTCTGATTTGGTGGTTACGTCAACAGGCAGAATTGTCTCATATGGGGCTCAGAGAACTCAGAAGTGATTGTGGAAAAAACTACCTCAAAAGGATCCACTGCTGAAATCAATCGAGAACTGGTCATTTAAATGACATTGTATTTCGTACATAATGTTCCAAGCATAATAATGAAATTCAAGTTTCGTCGAAACCATAGCTTTGTGTGTGATTTATTTAACTTTACTAAACTAAAAATGGGTAACCCAGTACAAATGCTTTTTAATGTTTTCGCAAAAAAAAATTTCGATTCAACTGTTGAGTTATATGTCATTTACTTCTTTAATCAGGTTTCCTGCTTAAGTCTTTTGTTTCATTTATATCAACTATGTCGCAAAATAATCAATGAACTTTTCGCTGCGTCTCCCTCTCTGGAACGTAAATGGTGCTTCCATTGTAATGTATTCGAATAAGCGTAGCTGTATGAAAAGCGGTCCACAGTTGCCGCCATCTGTTAATTGAACACCTGTTAATAAAAAGAAAGGCAAAGAAACATTTTCCACGTAATATATATTTGTGTTCTACGTTATCTGTGTTCATTCATAGATTTTCCAAAATAGAAACAGGTTTTCAATAACAGAAGAAGAATAATCATTTTACGAGTGTTTTTCTATTTTTCTATTTCCGCTGTGTAAAAGTAAACCATAGGATGTTAATAATATCGACTTGCTTGATTTGCGGTTGTGTGATTTACAGCTGATTTCTTTATTTCAGCAAGTCTCTTGCTAAAGCCTTTTGTTTTATTTTCTACTGACGTACGGCACAAAATTCCTGTAAATGCACATAAAATCTTCTAGATTTCAATCAAGTTGGCAAAATAACTCCCACAACTCAATTTTTGTTCTGCTGGCAATAATTTAAGAACTTTTTTCTCTCTTTCCAGTGATACAACCAACGTAAGTGGCAAAACATGTTCTTTAGCTCCCAAAATCGACAAATTCTTCTTTCTAGAATATGGATTTAAATGAAAATCTACATAATTTTTGGTTTTTCGTTGGAGTTGTATGCATGTATATCTCGTTTTTGGGTCACATATGTTACAATCATCTAACAAAAATGTTAATTAAGCCAACTTGAATTATCATTATCACCGCCAGCATCATCAGCTCCATGCAGCGTGGACTGTTGTTGGTGGTAGCAGCCAGCGGTCGTTGTCGGCTGTAAGTGTTTTTTTTTTATGTTGTTGGTTGTTCAGCATTTGGTGTCTGGCGGCAGCAACAGCAGCATCTTTTTTTGGTCATCTCCTCCAGTGACAATGATGAGCTACAAATTCATTCATTGATTGCATGTGGGATTTTTCCTCTGTTCTCCATGTTACAGCTTTTGCGTGCTGGAGTTTGTTGCTGCTGTTGTTTTGCCATCTTTTTTTTTTTCTTTTTTTGCAAAAGTTCATAACATTTCTCATTTACCACAATTAGCTGTTAATGTCTTAGATAAATATTTCGACTGCGACTGACGCTACTTAATACGCTACATGGTTCCGTACACTCGCAGTTACAAGTACGCACGAAATGATTTGTAGACCTGATGGACGGGCTCTCCTCTTTTTGTGGATTTATGTCTTCTGAAAGCCATTCGGTATTGCCATCTAAATAACATAACTATATGATAGTTAATTGTGTTTGTTCAGCCGTTGTGGCTGGATTATACTTTCTGTCGAAAAGAATTTGAACACAGTTGCTTTTAAATTGAATTGAAATATTCGCTTCAAAGTTGAAAGAAATAGGTTAAGAGCACGTGAAGGACTCAATATATCCTTTCCGTTTCTTATATGTACGTCTAAGACGGAAAATGAAATAGATTGGCGATGAATTTATCAATCCTTCATGTAGTGAATTCAATAACTAAAAGGAAAAATAAAATTGATTCCAAATGACCTTTTATTAGTTATGTTTTGATAGAGTTCAAAAATCAGTCATTCAAATGAAGTGTAGGTTTTCCAAATCTTCAAGGTAATGAGGTACTGACAAATGCATCAGTCGTGTCTATTGCAGTTTTCTTCATTATATTTTCAATGAATTTATTGAAGAGATTACATGTTGGCAACTGTCCTATCTGAGCTATTGTTTACTTCTTATCTATGTTTTTCTTATCTGAAGACTTTAGAATGGTCAATATCGTTACACCAAAAGAGACAGCTTCAAAAGTATGCAACTAGAGTATTCAAAACAGAAATCGTACGCCCTTTTCTTCAAAATCACTGTTTTCGAATAACCATTCCAACCAGTTTCTTTCCTCATCAATTAACCGATTGTTGGAATATTACAAAAATGTTTTAAATGTAGCTTTGTATTGAATAAACTAAAACTAAAAATTCATAATAATAATTCATAATAATCGGGAATTGATTCTGATCCCTTCAGTATAAAAAATTTGATGATTTTAAACCAAATATTGCTTCAGATGATCATAAGAACAAAATATAAATATTGACCTTTACGTGCAATTTGATGTCTCTGTATTAGTTTAAGGAAAATATTTTCCATATTGTTTTACAAAAAGGTTAGATTTTATACAGCCTTGTAACAGCATATTTTATTGATAACGTATTGATTCAAAACTATTTTCAAGTGGAAAATGCCCATACTTGATCTACAATCAATATAAATGCCATTGATGAAAAGATTGCTATCGAAAATTTGATTATTTGCAACAATTTGAAGTAATAACTTAAAAAATTTTTTGCTGAATGGATGTAACAATGATGATGGAAAAAAACGTGTAACTTTTGATTTACCATATTATTGTCACAAAATTTCGTTAAGCGATATGTTATAAGCTATAGCTGATTAACAATAATATTTATAAAAATTTACTACTTATTAAAATTGAGTGTACAATGTCTACTCATGAAGTCACATTTAATACTTATCGTTTCATAAAAAATGGATCTCTAAAATACTGTCTTAATTCTGACTATCGCCTTCCGCTCATTTGCGTTTATTCTAACACGATTCTTTATGAAATCGTTATGAACTTATATGTTTAAAATAGTTATTATATAATTATAATAGCTTTTAGTAATAAAGGTCGTTTTCTTTTAACTTCGTTACATAGAAAAAACAGTTTACCTTTTTTGTTTTTTGAAAGCATTTAAGCATTATAAGCCAAGGCTGACTTCAAATAACTTTTGACGTATCGCACAAACCAACTTTTAGTCGAATAAGTTCTTATTTGCAGCACAATCTACCTATCCATAGCCAGATTTCCGCTGTTGCCTTTGCAAGGACAGACATCCGCAGTACTACCTTTACTTGTTTACATTTTGGTCTGAATATATTCACGCCTGCTTCTACTTTCTTCTTCAACAACTTCTTTCAATTAGAGGGCAAAATCCTTTCACTTAGATATAGGTCTAGTATGAGCATGGCTTTTCATACATAAGATCGTTTTGCTGTAATCGTCACGGAATGCGCATATGTTGCAACTGTGAGTCGGGAACTTCAGGATTGGGGCGTTTATCGTAGTAGTTGGAAATTGAAAACAGAGATTGGATTCATCTTATGAAGCAAAAGATCCCCAATGTACCATCGATAAGGATTCAACTAATTCAGCATAAAACGACGGTTGATGACGTGTTTCCTTCATCTTCTATCCTGAACTTCTAATTATCTAATTTTTTGCAATGTTCCAAAATTTAATTTAAGACTGATTAACTGATTTTGTTTCTATCTACTTTTTTAGGTGTCATTATATTACCTTTGTATCTAATTCTAATGCACACCACAATATGTCAATCAAAGGTTGCTAAATTAAATGTTTAAAATTGAACCGACTTTTTTCTCTCTCTTTTAACGTGTAACAATTTGTTTTGACACGTTGTAATTTAATCGCATTTCAGTGTTGTTAACATACATTTTGTAGACAGCAACACACATAGATTAAACCCTTCTGGCGACTGATCTTGGGATACCTTTTGCTATGGTTGTCGCTCTGCCTGCGTTATTATTCAGACATTAGCATGTTTCAATGTTGCTGTTGGTATTAAACAAATTATTAATGTACGAGTACTCTTTCTGTTGTTTCCGCAGTAAAACTAACAGAAAATCCAAAAAAATATTACATTACCTCAATGTTTAACATAAATCATGATCATGATTGGCTTTTTACCCCGTTCATATGTCCCATCCACACAAGAGATTTGCTTTGCGAATGTGTTTGTGTGCTGGGATCTTTGACGTTGTTTCGTTTGCTGTTATTGATGTAGTTGTAGATCGAAAAGTTCGATCAAGTCAGTAAGCTTACGGGGTTGAAGCTATTTGTTATCCGCCACATTTAATTTATCTAATCATGAGCCAGACATACAGACAGTTGAACGGACTTCGTTACAGAGAGTAGTGAGAGATTTGTTGTTAACTTGGCCAAGATTGGACATTGTTCACACACGCAAACGCCATGGGGAAAGAGGCGAAATGCAGACGAGGGTAAAATGACAAATGTGAGAAAAGTGTGGGGTGCCACTTAATATGATTCAATAAATCGGGAAACATTAACGGATTTCCCTATGTTTAATGATTAAAATGAATGGTACAAGAAACTTCTACATTTTTTTTTTTTTTTTTTGCTTAATTTTAGAAGATCTTTATTTTAGTTCAAACTAATATTTCATTTTATTGTGATACTGCCAGAAATAAAACTAAATATTTTCGTTCCAGAACCATTTAGTTTTGAAAAACATTTGTTGTTAATGTAATATTGTCATTACATACTTAACTGTTTTAAATATGTTCAGTGATTTAGCTGGCGACAAGAATAGACATTCTTATATGTTATAGACCGCACATGGAAAATAATCCCTAGCGCTTTGATATTCAGCGCTTCTTCTCCAATTTCTTACACCAAGTTATAACAGTATTTCAAAAGCCTGGTCCTTCCAACAAAATTTCCGTTTTCTGCTCCTCCCATAGAGTTTGTTGTCGAAAAGTTTTTGTGCTGCAGCATTCGTGTCCATCCGCACAACGTAAGCCACCTAACATAATCGCTGTATAGTGTGCGCTTAACTACGCCGAAGTCGGTATATAGTTCATACAGCTCACGGTTCATGCAACGCCGATACTCTCCACTAATGCTGAGGGTTCAAGTGTTGTTTCCAATCTGGCTCTATTATTTCATTTTTAAATATCATTTGAGCTTAATTTTAACTAGACATTTTGAAACGCATAAATATAGCAGACATGAGAATCAACATAATGGAAGTTGAAGAGTTCTCATATTCAAATAGTCACAAATTCATAATTTATTCATCTTTGAAAAGAACATAAGAATTCCAAAATCCATGAATTCCATTATTCAGAACTTTGAAAATGTAAAATACTATTATATATTATATAATTCTATTGAAAAACTTAATAATGTACTTTTTAAGAAACTCAAGTTGTGTAGGATTTGAACTTTAAATGGTATCTAGAGAAACAAAAACAAAAGAATTAAGAAATTATAACAGGATCAACGTTTTCAAAATTCTTAGAAAATATTTACGTTATTCTTTCAATGATTATTGAATGCTATATCACTTAAAGATGTTTTCCTAAGAAAAGTACCCATAAAGGGCACTTTAACTATTAAAGAACTAATCAGAGAATGTAGTTTTTTTATCATCTTAACATGTAAAATAATTACATGAGGACGGTCCCAAAACTATCCGATCTGATATATAGATGGTGCCGATAGTTTGAAAAAACTGTATTGGTGAAAAACGGCAACCTTTTAAAATATATGGTTTGTTTAGTATTTTTATTTGAACCATCAGAAGTAAACGATCTCAGTGAATGTGTAAACATGGAAAACAATTGTCACCTTTATGTAATTCAATACTTCCATTTGAAAGGTCTCAGTCCAATCAACATTAAAGCTGAGCTAGATTCTACTATGGATGAGTCTGCTCCTTCGTTTGTGATTGGGTAGCAGAGTTTAAACGAGGCCGTACGAGCTACGAAGGCGAATACCGTACTGATCGACCAGTTGAAGTGTCCACGCGAGACACGGTTAAGAAAATCCACAAAATGGTATTGTATGATGGTCGGCTGAAGGTGCGTGAGCTAGCTGAAATGATAGGCATTGCAAAAAGTTCTACACATCGTATGTTGACCGAAGGTTTGAATATGAGATAGCTGTGCGAGAGATAGATGCCGCTATTGATTTCAATAGAGCAAAAACAGCATTGTGCAGATATTTCAGTAGAGTGTTTAGTAATGTTTCACCGCAATAAAGCCGCATTTTTGCGTCGGTTTATAACCATGGATGAAACATGGGTCCACCACTTTACACCTGAGACAAATGAATAGTCAAAACAGTGGACTAGAATGAGATAATCGTGCCCAAAGAAGTCCAAAACGATTCCATCTGCAGGCAAAGTCATGGCGTCTGTTTTTTGGGATGCGCATGAGATTGTTTTTCTTGATTATCTTCAGAAAGAAAAATCCTTCAACGGCAAATATTATGTTAATGTATTTAGGTTTAAAATTAGGTGATAAAATTATGGAAAAAAGGCCACATGTGGCGAAAAATAAAGTGTTGTTTCATTAAGGCAATGCTCCAGTTCACACATTCAGTACTGCGATGACCAAAATTAATGAATTAAAGATTAAATTGTCATGTCACGCACCTTATTCGCCAGATTTAGCTCCCTTGAGCTATTTTTTATTTTCAAACTTAAAAAATAGTTTTGTGGTAAAAGATTTGCCAACAATGAAGAGGTGGAGTCTGCGGCTGACGGCTATTTTGGGGAGTTTGACTGTTCTTACTATAAACAGGGCACAGAAGCTATTGAATATCGGTGAAAAAAGCTTATCGAATTACAAGGGGATTATGTTGAAAAATAATTTGGTATCGTGGAGCGTATTTCCACATTAACGTCAACATTATTAATTTCCCAAAAACGTACAAAGTTGCTCTATTTATACTAAAATTACTTATTCTAGAAAATGCTACAATATTTCAGAGAGAACACATATTTACATAATGGGTGCAACAAAGACAAACATATTTACAGAATAGTGTTGTATATCATAGACTTAATTCTAGAATGTTCTTATATACATAACAAGTAAAAGGAGATAGCAATAGACCAAACAATGGGAGCGAGAGGAACAAACACAACTTATTGTCGTAAACGTAATTCTAGAAAAGTCCCACCAACAGATAAAGGGGGAAAGAGATTACATATATCGTACTTGAATGTTCTAGGCGCAGTTTTGATGATCTTTCTAGAGTATATACTTATACAATTTACACTCATATACTACAATAAAGACAAATTTTCCCAACTTTATTGTGTCTTTTTTGTTAGGTCGGCTAGTTTTGGGACCGCCCTCGAGCATGCATAAATATTTTCTCCGTTTCTTGTTTGAGAAAACCGACTCAAAGTTGTTTCTTACGTTGTTCAATATACTCGTACATATTCGGCATGTGTTATGTTTTCAATTATATTCCATTCATAGTATCCCTATTTTAAAAAAGTATTTATATGGAGAATATGTGATAGAAAATGTTTATAAGCGAAACCCTATTTTTTTTTGTTTTTTATTCATCTCAAATTTTCAGGTAATAAATTTGTCATTTCTTTCAAAAACCTACTTTATAACTAGCAAGTCTGATGCTTGTTCACGAGAAGCTTTATATAATCTCAAAGAATGAATTCTACAGAGCTGAGACTAGGCGGTAAGTGAAAGTGTTTTTGCACTAGTCGGTATATAAAATTGTTGCGTTTTTCCCTATCTTACTGATTTATTGATATATCACCATCCAGACTAAATATTTTAAAGTAGAATCACGAAATTTGGTATTAGTCACGAGATAAGATTAGTTTTTTTTTTTCAAATACATGTTTTTAGAAGAGAGGAAACCAAAACAATGCGTTCATCTAGAGTAAACGACTGAAGTTAAAATCATCAAATTGCTCTTACAATTGCCCCTTGGGCGAATGTTGCGAATAAACCTAATAAAATCCATACTTTTAAAGGTGAATTAGGGAAGAAATAGGGCAAATATTGCCATTGCCTACACCAAAAATTAGAAACTTAAGTCATAAAATAAATGATGCACAATCAAACCGTAATGACGTAAAACAGAAAATAATAATAAAATTAACTCAAATGGTGCGATGACTGAAGTTTTGCTTTTATTGGGTGTTCATATCTCTCAGAGGATATTGATATTCCCACTTTTAGGGAAGAAAGGTGACAAAACGGCAAATATCAACGCCATGTAATTTCAAAACGAGAAAACGACAAAAAAACTCAATTACAAATTAATAAAACAATATTGTAATATAAAACAAAATTATACGTAAAACTGAATTTGAAATGAACCATACTTTGTCATTTCGCAAAAATTTGAAAGTTGCTTCTGTTCGATGTTTATGTAGAGATTTCGACACCGTTTTACTGAAATCTTACTATCGTGAGATTTTTACTGTCAAAAATTCATAAATTTTCTCATTTCTGTAGGTTTAAGGCCAATAATTATAAAACCGGACATGTTCAAAATGCGTTTCGTAAGATTTTCATTAATATGTAATTGTATTTCTCTAGTAGCAACAGTTGTTGCGATATAATCCGATGAGATTTTGTATACTTTTAAATGAGATTATATTTAATACTTATTATAAACCACTCCAATGTTGTCATTACGATTCAACGGATACTTTAATATAAACTTTGTTTTTCAGATTGAATTAGATTACCTGTGTTGGTTCTAGTTTACCACACATCTAACTTTTTAGAAATTATTAGCATATTTTAAGAATAGTTTTTTTGTAAAACATCTCCAAGGGTTTTGCAGAGAGCAATTCTCAAGTAAATCTAAAAGACTTTTAAGCATAACAATCTATTCCTTTGTATAGTTACCAAATTAATCTTTGTGATTAGTATGCTTATGATAATTTAAAGTTAATAATGAATAGTTAATAGTATTGTCCACGCTACTACCAGCCTTCTCCCACATTGTCAATACTTGTGTGAAAAAGTAGAATTTTGGGAGCAAGAAAGGTTAATTAATAAGCTTTGAGCAATCAACAGCGATTATAACACCAATTACGAAATGAGTCTGATGTAGGTGCAAAGGGTTCTTCAAATAATCACCAGCTTAACTTTCCTGATCCATTACCTTATGATAGAAAGCGCATAACAACTGTAACTGTCCCCTCTTTTCTAATTTGTATTAAATGTTAGGTTTCAATTGTGGTGCCTCAGAATGAAAGTCCAACACAACATATTGAAAGTTTTCGAAATTTCATAGCACAATAACTCCAAAACTAAAGAAGATCAAACCAAACTTAAAATGCTATTAAAGCTCCTATATCATGCTTAAGTAGGATATATTAATTTATAATCACTTCAGATTACTGCTTTCCAAGTAAATATAAATAGGTAATTTTTCGATATTAATATCGAGGTATCGGCAAATGATGTAATATCTCGAGAACTGGAATTAGCTTTGAATAGATGTTTTCAGTAAAAAAATACCATAACTACGTTTATTAAATTCTGATTGCTAAACAAATTATTAGGCTGCAATTTGGATACTATTGCCAAGTTTCAAATGTGATAAATACTTCTTAGGGCAATATTCGTCAAATGCATTTGCTTTATTCACTATTAATTGCATACCACCACCATCTCAACTAATAGGAGTTGTTATAATAGCCCGGCTTTAATGTAAGCAAATCCAACAAAATAAAACGACACAATCTCAGCTAGAGATTTCTTTTGCCATTTGAGGCTATACAAAATTTTTGTATACAAATAAATCAAAATAGCATTTCAATTAAGCTGTAAATTTATTTATATATATTAGTATCCAACACAATTGTGTATATATGTATATGATAACACCCGTATGTAAATGTGTAGAAAAATTGGCTAAATGTTATAAATACACAAAATATGATACTACTAACTTACTAAAAAACCAGAGGTCTTCATATGGTCTGCGCATGTGCGCTAGAGGCTCAAGAGTTTTGAGTAGGTATTCGATTGTATTTTAAATAAAAAATCCATAAATCATTGGGTGTTTGCAAAATATAGAAAAAAAAACTATAAAGAAAAGATTCGCACACAATACCGTACAGAGCGAGAGAAGAAAACAATACACAGTGAAAACATTTGAATACATGCAAGAAACGATATCGCAAAGGGGAAAAGTCATCTCGTTTTATGAAAAGATTTATCTTTCTCATGGCTTAATTGATATTTAAATAGGAATATAATTTATTATAGATTTATTTAATTAGTTGAAATCTAATGAGGAAATAACAAGACACGCCTCTCTACCAGACAACCAGCACCAGAACACACACACACACACACGTGCACATAAATGAGCAACCACACGATCGGACTGGCAAACAGACATTGATCATTGAAAATGCTGAAAAAATTAAAGATTGGGGTGTATTCACTTGTCCAGTTGGTGCAAGCTATATCAGGTTTGTGTCTTAAGTCTATCGTTTTGTTCCCTAGCAAATGTTTGTAAGTGCCAGAGCTACATACTTACTCGTATAATTGCTGTTTGAGTGTCTATGAGGAGAACCCTAATCAATAGTTTGGAAACGAAATAATGCCAGGACGTTTCGGCACGAATGACTTTGTCAATGAATTTTGGTTTAGATAAAATGGTTCTCATTTCGTTCTCCTTTTCAAAGATAAAAGATGAAAGTAATAATTACAAACGAACCTAAGTAAAGAAGAGAAAATGTTTCCGGCGCCACTCAATGGTATATCATTTCTGGCACTTTTCTAAATTCACAAAAGTTATCAAAGAGGTAAAAGTGAAACATTTCAGGGATAACATTTTGTCTATTTTCTACTACATTTAAAAGGACTGACTGGCTGGATTGGTTGCCGCAATTAATGCCTGATGCTGTCTTCTTTTAGTTAACGTTATTAACTACCCTTGGATTACTTTCCAGCTGTTAGGGTCAACCGTTTTCAGTATCATCAATAATAGACCATCTTTTAGAGTGTGCCGACTAAATTTAGCACACCTTGTAAATTATGTTACGGGAATTCATTCATGCCACATGTAACAATTTTTTGATTAACCCACTGCATTGTCTAGAAATTTCTTAAAAGGCTTACAGTTGACATCTTTATATAACGAGGGTCAAAATTATCAATTTGTTTGTTTGTTGTTATCTGTAGAAGAAAAGGTGTAACTTTATTTAGTTTGTACAATTTTCAACTATTTTAATTGCTCTATTGTTTTATATAAGCTATGAGTTTAATTCACTTGTTATTAAAAAAAAGAACACCTGTGATCGTGACATTACTTTGGCACATTTTCATTTATTTTCATTTCACTTTTCATTTCAGCATGATTTTCAACATGATACTCTACCTAACCCCATTCGATATGGCTACTTGTAGAGTTTTTGGGATTGCTACAGTAAGTAACTCGTATTTTTCTAAGTTTAATGTTTGCATATTCGGATAATTATGGATGGATTGTTTGCAAAGCATTCACTAGATGTATCGATTGCTCGACCACTCGAAATGTTTGTCACACACATCGAGGTGACCGTCGCTCAGATAATGATAGATGACTGTATCAGGAATTAAAACCGCGATCATATGAACGATATTCCTCGGTCGGCCAGGGAGGGAGTCTAAAATTAGCATGCGTGTAAGCACACTGACTGTGAGCACACTGAATGTTATTCAGGCAACTACAGTTTCCATTCGCGTTCATTTTGTAAGGATACATGAGATATATCTATCCATCTTTTAGATTACAGTTACTTGTTCTTCCTCATTCTCTTTAACTACATCATATTTCGGAGTAAGCGGGACATCATAGAATACGCACATTAATGGTATTAATAACTTATTTAGCTATTTAAATAGCAATAATTAGCATAGAAGTGTTTATATGTATATTATCGTCGCCCATAGAAAATTATTCCAAGTTCTTCGCTCCAATTTGATAGTATTTTAAACGTCTAATCCTTTGGACATAGTTTTGATCACTCTACTCTGCGTCACCCATTGTGTTCCATATCGAAGATCCTTCGCGATGGAGCACAATGCCATCCATCGTAATTGATATTTACATACTTTTCAAACAGCTCATGACACATTCATTCATTATGATTCATTATATAACGAAGTATATGTGTCTGAAAGATTCCCAGAACCGATTGTGTCATAACGCTTAGATCATAAACCAGGATTGTTTTACCATATATCAGCTACGTCTAGAACAGAGGATTAATGTTCGTCGAAGTAGAGCTTTTCCATTAAATTCCTTTTTAAGCCAATAATAGCAGTTATGTGCGCGTTCTTTGCTTAATTTCCACTCTAATTGCGAGCTACAGTGAACGCTGGGAACTGTAACGATTTTTCGCCATTTTGACAATTTTATCATCTGAATTTTGCACTTTGACGATTGACGTTTTTGCTTTTATAATTTTGTTTTCCATAAAATTGTTTTCGCAGTATTAAGCGGTGAATTGGACTTCCTCAGGGTATCTGTCTCTTTGCAAGAAATAATCAAATTCCTTCTTTGCATTGCATCTATACCTATGTTGGCAATAAAATGTTAGGATGAATGCAAAGATTTTTAAAATTGTTGGATTTCAATATTAAAGGTAAACATAATTTACTAAGTGTAGCATGGGAAGTGTCATATTTCATATAAGAAATTTAATTTTTTAGTTTTACTTGGAAGTTTATTCAAATTACATTATGCCCCTTTGTAATTTGAAGGTGTCTTTCAAAATTGCATTTAACTAAAATCTTTCAAATAAAAATAGTATGGCAATAGCAATGTTATTCTTTCAGAAAGATCTTTATTAGACTTTTTTTTGTTGCTCTGTAAAGCCGAAATATAAGAATTGTAAAGCTAAATTGGTGTTGTATTCAATTTTGGTAAGATAGCATTTCTTCCACAACTTCTAAGAACGCATTCTAAAACTTGAATGAGAACTTAAGGGTATAAGGTTGTCCCTTTCAATTTTTGGTGATGGGTATAAAGATTAAAACGTTGAAATGTATTGAAAAATTATCATGGAATCCCGGCCGGAGGGACATTGATCATTGATCTCTGAACCAGGAGTCCAAAATTATTGACGTCTTGGCAAATGTTTTTCATTCCTGTGAATGCCAGCCTCAGATTTCGCCGATACTTCTATACCAGGGCAGGGTATACTACTACTATCCTACTATAGGGTTGTTCGGAAAGTTGGTTCGGTTAATTCGTTAGTCACTTCGTCACTTTTCATGACGTAGAGTTCCCTCAAACACTATCATATCCTTCTCCCACCCTTTCTCTAAACTGTTTACTATTGTTTATTTGTGCTCTCATTCTAGTCGTGAAAAAAATTAGCGAATAATAGGCATATTATTTATTATTTCCGAAAAGAAAAAACGTCTGCTGAAGCCAGCCGAAAAATAAAGTCTGTTTATGAAGAACCAAATGAAAGAATTTTCCAGAAATGTTTTAAAAGATTTTTACTTCTACGTAACGAACGCTCCCAGATTAGGACGATCAAAAGAAATTGTTTCCGAGAAGGTGAGAGATTTAATTATTGTTAATCCCCGTGTAACAGTTAGGGAAATGACTGAAATAATCAAAAAATCTGTTTCAATTGTTCACGGAGTCATAAAAGAACTCGGATTTGTGAGCAACTTCAGTGTGAGGGTACCTCACTCTCTCACTGAGGCAAACCGCCTGAATCGCTTTGACGTCTACGATAACCTAAGAAATAACAAGACACCATTTCTGCAGAACCTCATCACAGGGGATAGTCTACAACAATGTAACGAGGAAAAGATCATGGGGGAAATCAAATAAACCCCCCAATCCATCTCTAAAGCGGGCCTTCACCCCAGGAAGCTAATGTTGTCGATTTGGTTGGATGTCAAAAGAGTAGTCTTTTTTGAGTTTCTCGCTACAAGTCAAACGGACTACAATCGGGGAGACGTCATCTTCCATCATAACAGCGCCCGACCTCACACAGCCTTGCGAACCCGCCAGAAACTGTCAGAGCTTGGGTGGGAAGTTCAACGTCATCCACCGTACTCCCCAGACCTCGCCCCATCCGACTATCACGTATTTCGCAGTCTGAGCAACCACTTGGAGGTCTTGAATTTCAATAACGACGGGGAAATGAAAAATCGAATTGAACGCTTTATTTCAGAAAAACCACACGAGTTTTATGGGAGAGGAATTAAAAAGTTACCAGAAAGGGGGGAAGAAGTTATTAAAATAGGGGGAGATTATATAATAGATTAAAATAATTGTTTTCTTGTATATAAATTTGTAAGTAAATTTCTTTCAAAATTCAAGTAGATTAAAAAAAGTGTAGAAAACAAAGAAGAATATAGTCTTGGACTTGGACTTTCGTAATAAAAATACTTAATAAGAGTAGAAAGGACTATTGCCAATACAAATGCGTAGCATTTTGTGGTTTCATAAATAATATTATCTGTTTAAATCTGCAGCTGATTTTCATAAACTAGAGAATACACTATTTTCTGCCTAAACTATGTTTCCAATGCTCCATCCAATCCATAGTTTGATATTTCTTCATAGAAAATATTAACTTTTTGTTTCTGAGAACACTTTATTATATTTGTGCTTGCAAGGAAAAAATAATTTAAGTGGATTTAGGGCAAATTCGGGGTTTTCTGTGATTTTTGTTGTTCTTAATTAGACGCTTAACCCATCGTAATTCAAAAATTCCGTATAGTACACAGGTTATAGCAATTTTTCAAAATAGTGATTTTTGGAAAATTATGTAATATCTCTCTAACATTAGCGTAAGAGAGACTTTGTTTATTATTATTATGGTTCATGTCATTAAATGAATGGATTTCGTCTAACCAACATTTTAAAACTCCATATATTTCAAAATTTATGCCAAATTTTCATAATATTAATTTTCATAAAGTTGAAATATGAAAATGTTTACTTTTTTTCTGTATATTTGCTAGATTTTTATCTGAAAATATTGTTTTTTTAATAATCAAATTCAAATTAAAAGTAAATGGTTCTCCTCAAGGTCAAACTATATATAGAATATTTAGCTTCAGAACTCAAAATTTAGTTAAAAAAAAAATATGCCGGAAATTTTTAAGAAATTTGCTATCAAATTTGCAAGAAAGGGCTATTTTGTAATGTTTGCAAATATGAAGCATGTACGAGTATTGTGCCCATAATGATATACAATTCAATTTAATTCTAAACAAATTTTACTGGAGTATTCACAAATGGTATTCGATTTTCCTAAACTTCTGTAATTCTCGATGTGTTGCGAAAAGACAAATTGGTGGAACATTCTTTTGGAAAAAACAAAATGAGTTTTTTGTCTTTTTTTTACCAAAATACATTCGACAGGGACTTCATGTTCAAACTGAGTACAGTGTCTTCGAGTAAATGTCTGTAGTCCTCTAACAACGAATAATATTTCAATTATTTCCTACCACGGACTAAATAAGATAATCCTGTAAGTCTATTCTGAGATTTGAATCAATACAACTGATACGGATGAGCTGTGTGCATAAACTGATTCTGTATGAGGTTTGTTCAAAAAATAAGTTGCATCTTAATTTTTCTCAAAAAATATTTATTTATTCATCAATTTCTATTTTATCTCCTTCAAAGTAATCCCCCTCAGATGTAATACACTTGTGCCAGCGTTTTTTCTAATCCTCGAAGCAGTTCTGATATGCACTTTTTGGTATGTTCTTGAGCTCTCTCAGTGATACGGTTTTTATCCCCTCAATCGTCGCAAAACGCAGTCCTTTCATGAGTCTCTTAAATCTTGGGAACAGGAAAAATCGCAGAGAGCCAAATCTGGTAAATAAGGTGGCTGAGGCATGATATCGGTGTTGTTTTTGGCCAAATAATCTCTCACAAGCAAAGATGAGTGAACAGATACATTATCATGATGCAAAAGCGATGACTTTTTCTCCCACAATTCCGGGCGTTTTTTCTGTGTTGCTTCACGCAAATGGCGTATAACTTCAGGGTAATACTCCTTATTTACCGTACGACCTTATGGCAAGAACTCCTACGCCATGATAATCGCAGAAGAACAGTGAGCAAAACCTTGACATTTGATCGAATTTGGCGTGCTTTTTTTGGTCTTGGCTTTCCTGGACTCGTTCATTGGGACGATTGGGCTTTGGTTTCGATATCATAACCATATACCCATGATTCGTCACCAGTTATGACCCTTTTAAGCAAATATGGATCATCGTTGATGTCATTCAACAATTCCTGAGCGATGCTCATGCGACGTTGTTTTTGGTCAAAATTCAGCAATTTTGGAACGAACTTCGCTGCCAGACGCTTCATGCCCAAAATTTCCGAAAAAATTGCATGGCATGAGCCAACCGATATGCCGACATCCTCAGCAACTTCTCTAATTGAGATTCTCCATAAGAATTTTCTTTACTTTCTCAACATTTTCATCGGTTGTTGATGTGCTGGGACGTGCAGAGCGAGCGTCCTCATTCACATCTTCTCGTCCTTCTGTGAAAAGCTTGTACCACTTGCAAACATTTTTTAACTCAGAGTACTCTCACCGTATGCCACTGTCAACATTTCAAGTGTTTTTGAGCACTTAATTCCATTCCGAGACGAATGTACTAACATAAATAAAAAATAATAATCGAAAGTCGAATGTACGTAGCCCGCGAAATTTGAAAATAAATCTTATTTTTTGAACACACCTCATATGTATATCCGTGTTGTATTCTATGTTTCTGGTAAACGATTAAACTGGATTTAAAGACCGTTTCCAGAAAAACTGTCAGAGAGATGGTAACCATTCAAGCCAAAAATTGTTTCCAAAAAGGCGACTAGACTGTCAAAGAAAACAGATTTTTGTAACCAAACAGTGTAAACAGTGTTTTATGTTTTGTACTTTTCAAACGTTTCACATATCGGATATCTGCAATATGTTTGTCTGAGTTTCTAGCATCTTGTGCAAACAATTACCTATACATATACATATTGTTACGACAGGCTTTTGAAATTAGTTCGGTGAAATCAAAGACAGGTTTTTACACAAATTCTCACAAGCCTATCCCTACTCCACTTAATTGGTACCTGATTCCAAATAGCTTTTAAATACCAGTTCAACGCGCTGGCACCACATCCAAATATTTCTGAAACGATTTATACATACGAGTTACATTTTTAACTCATCTATGACAGTATTGTGCATTCACCACCAGGAAAAGCTGAACTCTTTTACTGGAGATCAGCAAATTTGACCTACCGCCCCACCATGGAAATCTCTACTTGACACCACAAGTAATTTGGAGTACATTGCACACTATCAGGAAAATTCAATTGTTTTTTTTTACCTCATTTCACCACAGACAATTAATTCTCCCCTAGTTTTCGATAATGTGGTGGGTATTTTTGCTGAAACATTTTCAAATTGCATATAGAGGGCATTAATGTCAGTACTCAATAACTTATCATCCAAATGACATTGCCAGTATTCCAACCATAAAGGGGGTATTAAATGTTGTAGTTACATTTCCAGCCTGGCAGCACTGCAAACAGTATCAAATTAGCGCCATCTGGACCTGAATACTTCAATGGTTGCGTTAAAACCCGAATATTATGCAACATATTATGAATGCAACACAAGTAATCAAATGATTCAAAAGGAATAAAATTAGGTTCGACATGGACAGATGCTTAGAATTCTTTACTCAATTAATTTTTCACCCCATTTCACCGATAATTAATAATTAATTCTCTTCTAATGTTCGATAATGTGGTGTGTATTTGTAGTAGGCAGTAAAACTCCGCGACGCGTCTTTTCACTTCAAGTTCACTTTATTGAATGATCTCTTGATCTCATTTTGTCAGTTGAGTACATAATTTAACATTGTTTGAATCGATAGAAAGGGATAAATATATGTTCACTTTACATTAAAACTTATGGCTAGGAGTAAAACAAATATATTAGATTTATATACGTACTACATAATTAGAATACACATAAATAAGGAAAGGTAAGTACATAAGGGATAATAGGGAAAACATATAGAATAGGTACACTCTAAATAAAGTATTGGCTATCATCTATATTGCTACAACTCGGCCATCCTGAAATTATAATATCACCTGATATCGGTCCTACCTTTGTACGATGAACGACCTTTGAGCCACGGGCGCATATTTCCAACCGCCCACACACCTGTGTAAGGGTTGCGAGATTGCTGAAATCCTTCTACATCTTCAAGTATGTACCTGTCATTTCTAAGAACTTTTGACACCCTATAAGGTCCCTTGAATTTCGGGATCAATTTTTTGGATATACCAGCATGCGAGTCAAAATTTCTAACCATTACATAGTCATCAACTGAATATTCATTTGGCGCACGTCGCCGCTTGTCCACATAGTTTTTATTATAATTCTGAAGCTGTTGTTGTTTCTCCGAAGCTTTTTCTCTAATTTCTTCATGACTTTTCTGAGTTCCACTTTGTACGGTATCCGCTAAAGATTCTACTAATAAATCCGAAACTTTACCCCGCTGCCCTGTACCAAATAACATGACGCTTGGGTGTTGCCCTATTGCACGGTGAACGGTGTTGTTCAAGGTATGCTCGACTTTGTCCAATATATTGTCCCAGTATATGTTCCCCTCTGGACACACCAATTTGGCCATCATTGGCCCAAGGCTTCTATTAACTCTCTCCACTTGGCCGTTGGCCTGAGGCGAACCAGTAGCCACGAGAATATGTTGGACATTATTTTCCGCTAAAAACGTTTTGAACTCGGCGGAAGTGAATGCTGTTCCCCTGTCGCTTATAATGTACTTCGGACGGCTGTAATATCTGAAATATTCCGATAAATGTTTAACTACTTCTCTGGTACCTGTAGTTTTCGTCGGGTAAAGCCTAACAAACTTCGTACTGGCATCGATAACAACTAGGATATGTTTTAGGGCCCTACCATTGTCAACTGGTCCATAGTGGTCCACGTGAACAACATCAAAAGGTGTTGTAGATTTTGGAATGTTGTGTAAATATCCTTCTTCTCGTCCATGTTTTTCCGAGTATGCTATACACTTTAGACAATT
>JAHXMU010000387.1:687207-727432 GCA_019455685.1 Philornis downsi
ATAGGTACACTCTAAATAAAGTATTGGCTATCATCTATATTGCTACATATTTTTGCTGAAGCATTTACAAATTACATCTAGAGAGCATAAGGTTCGCTATTCGTTAACACCATCCAAATGGGACTGTCGGTATTCAATACCTAAAGGGAGTGTCAAATACTGTAATTACTTAAATTACCGCCATCTGGATCTGAATACTTCAATGTTTGTCGTTAAATCTCGACTATTCAAATGCAAAACATGATCAAATGGTTCCATAGAAAATTAGGTTCTGCATGGACAGATGTTTAGAATTTCCTGAAGTCGATTTTGCATATGTGAAACGAGTATTTTGTGTGATAACGAGTCCCGACGAAACCATTTATGACTATTTGAGCGGCGGTAAACTCGATATGTCTGATGAACAATTCGAGAATTTGAGCAATCAGCAAGTCAAGCAATTGCTTCTTATGGTATCGTCGTTAAACTGTTGGTCTTTTAAATGAGCAAACAAATTTAATGTGTGTAAGCTCGCTGAATGTTAGGAGCTCTCCCACATCTCGCCCATGTGACGCAAAAGACTTTGTTTGACAATGCTCACGATTCACAAATATTTCTCAGATAACTTGCATATGTATTGCAGTATGTTCAAAGTACGTAAATCTTGACACTCAATATTGTCTTCCCCCGACCAACTAAAGACGACATCACCAAAGCCATACAAAATAAAACATTTACGCTTGATCTATTGAATGCATATGAAATAAAGATATTTTAGGCCATATCAATATATAATTCCTATCTGTATTTGTTTCTGAATAAGATTTCATCTGCAAGTCGCTGACGAATATGTTGAGTTATGTGTAGCAGAGTACAACTTACGAACTTCAACGACCGCCAAAAAGAGAGATTTACATTTTGACAAACAACAAATTCGTACAACGTTTTAAAAATGAAGTAGAGAGTTTGTTGCTGAATGTAGTAATATTAGAGAATATGCCACTTCCGTATTTTAGAGCATACTTTTAGGGATTCATTTATGTGCATGTGTTACTACGTCTACATGTTTTGTTTATTACTTTCTGAGTTTGACTCATTTTCAAAATAATCTTAAAAGTAATCGATGAATATTTTATGTAAATAAAACCGATTTATGCTTAACAGAGTCATAATTAAAGCCTATACGTGGAATTGTTGATTAATGACTGAGTATTTTCATCTTTTTTTTTCTTTCTGGATATGCCAAGCTGAGTTGTTAAACTTTGGATTCTTAAAAAATTTAAAGCTTCAATCAAAGCCCTTTAATGCGTAAAATAGATGTCGAATTTTCAGGATTATTTTCAAAATGAATTAAACTCAGAAAATAAAAATTATGATATGTAAAAGAGATAGCACACACATTAAAATAAATCCCTAAAAGTATGCTCTAAAAGTGGATAATTTTGGGCATATGTAACGCTCGTTGATCCTCGTTAGTCATACTCTGCTACACATAACTAATCATATTTGTCAGCGACGAAATCTCATTCAGAAATAAAATATAGATAGAAATTATATATTGTGATATGATTGAAAGCTAATCAAGTTCGTACACATTCACTTGGCCGAAATATCTTTAGCTTCTACATCTGTGAAGTTTGTCTTTCTCTACATTCAGCTTTTACTTAGGCAAAGATACGTAAAAAATTAAGAAAGAAAAGAAAAAATGAAGAAATTAGTATTTGTTTTTTCTTTTAATTTAAATAAATTTTCGCCTACGAGCCTTTAAAAGAAAATAGGGTGTACTTATTATTTTGACCATAAATGTGTAAGATATGATATGAGTAAATGTGCAAGATATGAGGGTGGTCCCGAAACTAACCGACCTGACTAATGGATGGTGTCAGTAGTTTGAAAAAAAAAAATGATTTTGGTAAAATTTGGCAACTTTATGAAACATACAGGGTTGCCCATATTCGACGGACCCATGTTTTTTAAAAAAAATCAAAGAAAACAACAAAAATTTGGCCGTTGGCAATCTTATTCATTTAATTTAACTTTTTCGTCATGAAGAGGCAATTCTTGAATCTCCTGAGGATTTTCAGTGGCGTAAATACGGCAATTTTGCTTATTTACGGTCCCATTCAATGTGAAATGGGCTTCATCAGACATGATAATTTTGTTCCAAAATTGCTCGTCATCATCGGCCATTTCGATGACTCGTTGGGCCCATTCCAATCGACGAGGCTTGTCCGCAGGCAACAATCTTTGCGTCAATTGAATTTTGTACGGGAACAAATGCAAATCAACGCGAATAATCCGTTGTAAAGTAGACCGAGCCATGCCCAACTGCTGAGAACGGCGTTTTTGGGATGTTCTTGGGGACCTCTCAACACTGGCTCGTACGGCAGCGATATTCTCGGCCGATCGCCTTGGTCGACTTTTATTTGGCCTCTTCGGATTAGAAAGAGCCTCACGAGTCGACAATTTTTCGTATAAACGCTTAATGGTGTTCTTAGAAGGCGCACTTCTCACATTTTTTAATATTTTCGCCAGATTTAGCACACTCTGACTATTTCTATTTTCAAACTTGAAAATATGGATCGGTGGTAAAAGATTTGCCAACGATGAAGAGGTGGAGACCGCGGTTGATGGCTATTTTAAGTAGTTTGACAGTTCTTACTACAAACAGGGTATTGGAGCTATTGAATTTCGCTGGAAAAAGTGTATCGAACTAAACGGAGATTATGTTGGAAAATAAAGAAAAATTTTCGAGACTTTTTTGCTTCTTCTTTGTTAGGTCGGCTAGTTTTCCGAATTATTTTAGTAGAATAATTCTTTGTAAAATCCAGTCAAAAAGTGGATGACTGGGGTAGTGTATAAAAATTGGAACTTTATGCCGTTCACAATACACTGTGCGATGTATCAATGGCAAGATGCTCATTGGAACCTCTGAAAATTCTGAAAAAACCCGCGAATTTTTCAAATTAGAAATTAGAATAATGACCCAAATTATTGACAATTTTTTCGCAAAATCTCAATTTTAATTTGGGATGGTGTGTGGAAGGCCTGGAATAACTTTCATTCTAAAACTGTCTACAGGAAACGACATATTAAAAATTGTAAATGTTGGCAAAATCGGTTGAATAAAACTATCTTTTGTTTGTTTGTTGTTTTGACAAATTTATTAATAGAATAAATAGTTAGAAATTTTTTTTGTTTTTTGTTTATTAATTTAACATCGAATCAAAATCCAAATGACAATTCCTTAACCAAGTGACAGATCATCCATCAATTCTTAAGCGGCTGAAATGTAAATTTCTTTCAATTTTGTCCAAATTTCTGTTAATTTGTTTTCACTTGTTTACGCAATTGCATTTGAAATTTCTTTTCTTTTTTCGAAGAGCAGGACTTATGCTTACAAAAAAGAAGTAATATTAGATAAAAACTTCACTTTTACATTTTGTTGTTAATAATTATGTATGTATGCATGTATTGTATGTATGTATTCATGTATGCGGGGGTTTACAAGTGTGTCTTGTTTTTGTTTCGCGTTTGCTTTGAGATTTGTTTAACTTTCATTTTTCTTTGCTTCTTGATTCATAACAAAAAAAATTTACAAATATTTTGCGTTTCCTTGACAGAGAATGTTTGGTTTTCCGTGATTTTCATTAAAGTTTCTTGAATGTTTTTTTTTTTATCTTTTTAATGTAAGTACATATGTATAGAGTATATATACCACATATATATACATATATATTTGGATTTTCCTTAAGTGTTCTTGTTGCTGTTGTTTTCTTTTGTATTTGCTTAAAATTTATATAATTGGTGTTTAGTACAAGATAGTTTTCAATAATAATTTTAGTTTGCTTTTGATTTCTTTATATCATTTTTTTAAAATCTCAATTTCAAATGTTATTTTTTGTTATTTTTATTTGAGTTAACGAAGGAAAAGAAAATTTAAAGTAAAAAAAATCTTGATTTGAAATTCATATATTTTTAATGCCAATTGGCTAAAGGTACTTAAGTAGTATTTTGTTTTTTTTTTTTTTATTTATGTTATAGTTTTGTTTCCTTTTTTTTTTTTTGCCTTAAGGGTCTCGGAAAAAGAGACAAATTTTGTTTTAATTAGAAGAGAATTGAAGAGTTTTATTTACCATTTAGAGAATTTGTTATAAATAATTAGAAAGTGTATGTGTGAGAGGGAAAGGGGGAGAGAAACAGTGTGTTGTGGATTACAATGGCTTTGAAGCAACAACATATAGGACCCGTGGACTTTTGCTTCGACTTGTGTTAGGTTCAATATTAAAATTTGTTTGAATTTTGTGGCTTGCTACTTTTCCTTTAAATTTGGCAGCGGTCAGCGAGAGAGGTTAGCGAGAGAACGTTACAATTTCTGCTGGAACTGTCCAAAATAGGAGAAATCAGTAAAATCTTTGGCATAGACTTGTTGTAGAAAAAATGGATATAAAACTCTTCACATAATTTTACGTTATACTGAAATTATATAAAAATCCGCTATATAAATACTCCTAAAGCAACTTAAAGTTTTCCAAGAAGTTCTTCTCTGCTTTTCAGGAGGGTATGGGAAACTGGATGTAAGAGGCAATGCGAAAGCCTGTAGAAAGCTTTTCATAAAAGCTATGTCGTAGAAGAATCAAGAGATAATTTTCTAAAATATGGAGTGTTGTGTCTATGTGGTGCAAAACACTTTTCATCACTCATATAAAAAATGTCACCGCTTCTTCAAAAGATATGACTATTTCCGCAATTGTCGCAATAAGATGACAAATCACTAAATCGATGCATTTATTGTTATCAGAGAGTAGTATATTAATCGCTAACAACATGTAACTGCTATTTGCATTTAGCCCCAACAGCTTTCCTCATAACTTACTCTTCGTAACAATAACTGAAATGTGCCTAAAGAAATGTACTCAAATGACAGCGGATACATTAGTCGTCTTATACGCTTATTCTCTTTGATAGGGTAAACTAAATTTGTCATTACAATTATTACAATTGATAATATTAAATTACAATTAATAATTAATAAATTTGTCATTACAATTTACAATTATTACAACTAGAAATACTCATTCGAAAACGAATAAAGCAAACATCTCTTTGATCGTCGTACAAATTTGAAAAGACGTAAGTATGTCAATGCGCATAACTGTTGAAATTCCTTCTTAAAGTTGAGAGCTGAAATTTGTATGAAAGCATTCCATATGCATAGACTGGTTTAGTTCATGAATTACTTCAAGAGGAAAAAACTTTCCCAAACAATCAGGAAATCCACCTGGATAAAATAAAAAATTTATATAAAAAATAACACTTTCTTCCTAGCCGTCTTCGTATAATCACATGTTTATAACCTTTCAACACTATTTAAAAATTATTGATACTCAAGTTAGAGAATATTGTTGCGATTTTCACTCCAGGCACAAATTCGTCCTCTGTTTGCAAATCTTCTCTGTGTGCGTGCTCTGAACAGTATTGTCAATACTAATCCGTAGAATATCTCTAAAACCAAACCAAAAATTCCTTTTTAGGTAGAAAATCACTTTATTGCATCAGTCAATGGAAGTGGAAGTAAGAAAATTGTTCGAATGTATGTGAAGGAGTTGAAATTTGTAATTAATAATATACTCGTATATACAAAACAAATCGAATTCCATATACGGCTTGAATGCGTCCTAATGCTTGCAAACAATTTAATATTCGCAGATTTACTAAAATAAATATAATAAAATTTGCATCGCATTTATGTCTCAAATTATTAGGTTTCATGCACCTTTTTGTTATTGAAGAAGCATTTAAGTCATGCCATTTGGAAATTATAATTAGTCATAAGATTTCATTTAAAATCCGTTGACAATTAACCTTAAACTTCATTTAAATGACTCTGTATTACATAATGGCAAGGTTTAAACATTATAATGAAACGAAAGTTTCATCGAAATCATAGCTTTACGTGTGTTTTATTTAATTTTACTTTTAAACCGAAAAATGGATAACCCGTTATTTTATAATAACATAACAAAATTCGCAATTGACATAACTGACATTGACAATATTAGACAACAAAAAGTCGCATAGAGAATTCACTTGTTATAAAATGCGAAATACGATGAAAATGACAAAAATAAAAAAATTCCTCGAAACAATCAAACTGCCCCTTGTTCTAAAAACCTCTAAAAAAAGGGGTCATTTATCCTTCAGGTTGACAACACTTCCTCTGTATATGATTCCGCCAGAGTTTGAAGCCGATACAAAATTGTTGGGGCGATTGTTTTTGATCGGCGGCGCCGGTTCGAAACCATAACAATAATAGGCGTAAACTTAAACATTGGCTCATGAAATTGTTTTAATTAAAAAAAATATTTGCAATGGAATACCGCCGCGTTTGATGCTGATGTATAAATTTAATGCATTTGAAGCGGCCTGCACGTTATTAGTAATACAAATTGTCAAAAATTTGGTTGAATTTTCACTTTAAAATTGATCTGTAATTCACCAAACCTCAAAACTCCTCTTCTAAGCTCAAACGTATTTTTCCTTTTTCCATGATAACACATATTTATGATGCTATCGTCATCTTCAGCAATTAAAAATTTCTGCAACCGAAATATTATGTTATTATAAATAAATTCAATTTGTGGAATTTGCTTGAAAAAAATTAAGAAAAGCACAAATTGCAATGCTTACTAAAATTTCCACAAATATTTAGAAGTAACATTTTTAGAAGACTCTGTCGTTCCTCTTTTTAACCCGGTTTTAACACTTGTACACGATGTGCAATGAGGTTTAGTTAAAAATGTCCGAGACCATAGAAGACGAGGGGTATGCGCCCGAAGCCACATAAGTATGCTACAAGTACTACAAGCTTTACAAGTTGTAAAACGGCTCAGCTGAAATCTCAGTTCAGAGGAGCCGATATATTCGGCGGCTAATCGAAGCCAAAAAATAGATGCGGCGTTTGGCAAAGCCGAATCAGCTTCAAACTCTGGATTCTGTTCTGTGTTCTGTGACTTTTTGCTATTTCGTTTTTAGTCCAGAATGATTGACAGTTCTCTTGTAATTCGGGACATATTAAAAGTAAAAGACAAATGTGCTTGGTTAATGGCTGCCATTTCATCTTGAGAAGGGTTGCAAGTTACTGAATTTTGTATCGTGATCTGTTTTAGCTTTCAGTTATCGGTAAGCTGCTTTTGAAAACATTGAGAAAGATCCTTTTTTCGAAAAAATTTGTTTAACGATGAATTTGAAGAAATATGATTGAAAAATTGTTGTTTTAATGTTGTCATGGTTGAAATTCGTGTGAAAAAAATCACCGGCTCAAAAATGTCTTCCATTTTTGTAATTGCAACGCAATTTTGTAATTGTGAAAATTGAAGAATCTAACGATTTATGTATTCCATGTTTTACACATCTTGAATTTCTACTAATTTAAAGATAAAGTTTATTGGTTTGTTCAAAAGCGTATTTTTTTATGGAAAGAAATCTATAATTTTTTTTTGTTTTGCAAAGTTCGTCTTCTCACAGATGACCGCTTTTATTCCCGTTTAGATCTTGAAATATAGTGAACAGGAGAGTCATACCAGGGATAATTTACATTTACGACTAATGAACAAAATGCTTTACCAATTTGGAAGTACTTCTCGATCATAACCAATCGCTCATCGTTTTATGTGCAGAAATAAGATTATTCCTTGAGATGAAAGTATAACCAGCGTTGATCCTCTCGGTCCTATAATTATGTAGCTTCAACAGCAAATTAACAAATTGCATATTTAGAAAAATTTTCTAGGTGTTAGTAATAGGGTGCTGGTTTGGGATTGTGTAATTTAAGTAATTCGTTAGTGCAGTTAATTCAATATCATAGAAGGTGTTATAAGTTGTTGAGGAATTTAGAAAAGTTCAAATGAAATAAAAACAAATCAAATCATGAACTTCAAATGAGGAGGAGCAACAAAATAAAACGCAACCATTTTGTATCAGCAATTCCAAGAAAGGTTTCTTTTTAAGTATTTGAGTATCTACACATTGAGTGTTGATTTTGACCAGTGTGTGTTTTTTTTCTTTATTCGGTTATTGTGTCATCATAATGGTTATTAATTTACAATTAAAATCGTGTTTTTCTTTTCTTTTTTTTGCAGTTCTACATAATTCCTTAAGTTGCATACTACAGAGTGGTGCAGACGTAACTTTGTTGTCTACTACTCTGCCTTTTTTGCTAAATATTTATTACATTCTATTTTCTGTGTTTGTGTTTTTGGATTCCTGTCTTTCTTTCAACTGCAGCTAAATATCCTTTTGTATTTACTTTAATTTCGGTTAATGTTGTTGATTGGTTGTATCATCAAGGAATTCACAGCCTGTTTTAGCATTCATTTATATTCCTTTGCGTTTTTTTTATCTTTTTGCTTGTTTTTCCGTTATATTTTGTGGTGAGCAGTTTGTTGTATGTTGTGAGGACGTGGGGAGTGTTAAATTATGCATATTTTTAAATACAATTTCGTGTGTTTTCTCCTTAAATATGGAAAATAAAAACATGCTGGTGTTACTCCTGCGCTGTTTGTTTACGATTCTAAGAAAATATTCTACTGTTACTTTGTTTTCAAACTTTCTTTTTTTTTTTTAATTGTATTCATTTTTATGTTGTTCTTTTTTTTAATATTTCTTTGCCTTTTTTGCATTATGAAAGCTAACAATGTGGACGGACAAAAATAACTATATATGATTTTTTTTTTGTACATATATCTACATATATATGTTGCATTTTTTTTAAACACATGTTGTGTTTCTGTGTGTAAGTATGTGTTCATCAAAAAGTTGTTTTGAAAGTTAATGCTATTTAGAATTTAAGTTGATAGATCTGCTTTTGTTTTGAGATTTGTTTTCTGTAGACTTTTATTTCTTTCAAAAAAAGGAAACAAAATAATAATAAGAAATAAACTCCAAACTATAATAATTGGTTAAATAGAAATAAGATATTGGAAGAATTTTTCAGAATTTCTAGTTTTTTAATTTACATTGTGCAATTTTATTCAATTTATTATATAACCATCACACAGTGGTTGGTGATTGGAAAACTGACGAAATAAATTTGAAATTTCTTACTACTTATAAAGATTTGTACGAATCATAGAATCATAGGATAGACGCTCGAAGCGCTGCCGGCTTTATGCTACTGTAGCAAGTAAACGGATAATGACAGCGTGCTCATTTTTTTGTCTGTTAAGTTGTTCACAAGCTTACGGAAATATATCCTTATACGTGTTAACAAAATGTTTGTACATAGGATTAGTACACGTTACAATGATACTGGCAGCATAAAAAACGCCATGGAAATGAACATCCAAACAGCAACAGCGGTAAATGCCACAGGAAGCCCATCGCTCGTTTTCATCGTAAAGGCAAGTCAAAAAATCTACCGATAAAGAATTTTAAATGATGCTTTGTTACAATTCGGTACAAATTATTAGGTGTTCCAATAAGACTTGTCACCATCCCATATAAACTGTGTCACCATCCCAAGAAAAAGTTTCCACTTTTATTTCTTCACAGCAGTGGCTATCATATTCCCTGGACATAAACCCAACCAATGGACTTTATGAGTCGGTCACTACCTTAAAGATTACTTTTTGCCGAGAATATGACAAAATACCATCAGACCACATTCATGCAGCGTGTGAAACCTTCTCAGAAAAACTCGATGCAATTATCAAAGCTAAAGGTGTTTACATCGTACAATAGTATGTTTTTCTTAAAATTTGGATTATCTTTCGATTTTCTGAGATTTCTTCTAAAAGTGGAATTCGACAAAATTACAGTATTTTTCAAAGACAACATTTCGATCGCCGACTTCTGTACTCTTATATTATCTGAAAACACTTTTCTATGAAATTTTTAACATACTTGAGAGGTTCCCATTTTTATATAGTGCCTCCAAAATGAACGATTTGCTTCTGAAATGGTTACCTTTGTACTATAAAATTTATTGACAAAAGCAACGCAACAGCCGAGGTATTTGCGATTTTAGTCCATAAAATTCTAAATTAAAAAAAATTACCAAAATGATTAATTATTAAAGTACTATACAATGTGTTTTTCATCCTTAAACCGAAAATATTTCACGAATGAAAGCAAAGTTCTGTAAATCGAATTTTAATTAATCAACTAACCCACTTTTTGTTGGAAAAAGTGGATGAACCAAAACCGTGTTATGAACCAAAACAGTGTTAAAAAAGTGCTCAAATCCCCGACATTTGTATTGCAAAAGTCGATCTTCGCGTTTTACAAATCTATCAGATTTAAGTTTTTGCAGAAGTGCCAACATAGAGTAATAGTATAAATATATGCCTATAGTTCTAAGGTCCGAGATTTCTACCAATATTTTCAATTTAATATTTGGGTTAATTTGGTCATCTGCATGGGAAGTATCGTAGTTCTGCAGTTGACTCTTTATGATTTACAAAGTAATACGATGGACAAAACCCTAGGTTAATGTGGTGTAAAGAATAGAAAATTGTGATGAAAGACAGAATTTCGGAAAATCTATCAATATAGAAGGTACAAGAAAAGGTGGATGAAAGTAACTCATTTTCAACATTGCATTTTGTTAAAAAAAATCCTCCCAGTCGATATCTGTTGTCAAGCAATAGATATTTTTTCGACTGCGAAAAATGTAGGAGTAATTTTTAATGTAAGAATGCTTCTAGCGAAGACGTTTTTAATTCCAAAACTTATGTTTGGATGCGAATTTTTTGCAGTCATAGTGGCGAAATGTCAAAACTTAACGTAAATTACAGCAACATCCCGCATTGTGTTTTTGAACTAACAAGACGTGATCATGTTTCTAAAGCTGCAAAATTTATCTCTGTTGCATCATTCGAAAATTCATAGTCTTCATAAATTGGGTATTCAAAACAGTCGGAATATTTGTATGAATGCATCAGATTTGCAAGATCGACTAGAGTTAATAATCTAATACAAGTAAGTCATACTGAGCACTTATCGAATAAAATTTTTTCTAATAAATGCAATACGTCTTTGGAATCAGCAACAACAATACAAATAATAACCAACGACAGGCAATTCAATTCTGATTCATTCAAACATTTGCAACAGAATATTTCCTTTCAAACATAGCCCCCTAGCATTCATAATAACTTTATAACTTTGTTAATTTATATTCGTTCTACAATTTTATGCAATTCATTTCATCATGACTGTGTCTTATTCATGTGTGGTGCCATGGAATCGCTATCATTAATTCGGGCATGTGGGTGTCAAATATATTTTTCGTTTTTCTGTATCCGCTCAACATTCCGAAGAAAACTAGAAGAAGGTCAATAGTTTGTTCGACTAATGCGGCCTTATTATTAAAATGTTAGGAAATTAGGCATTTCTTGATAAATTTTTATCTAAAAAAAAATGGTAATGTTGAAATTTTTGATGTTTTACACTCTGCTATTAGAAATTTTTTAGAACTACACCAGTTTATAAAGAAAAGTTTGGATGCTTCCTTGGCAGATCTGAAAAATTAACGTTAGTAAAAATTCAATCTCAAAAAGTACCATAATCAATCTTATTCCTTTTCATTATTATCAGTGCTTCATAACCGAAAAACTATTTATAACCGTGCTTACAAGGAAACATAATTTGCTGTCATTTCTTACAGCGCTCGAAATGTGCAGGGTTTTGAAAAAACGCTTAGACGCCAACATGATCTACAACAGCAAAAAACATGTTCTTGCTTATATCAATTTTTAGAGATATGTAACTTTGCAAAAATTGTTCTTTTGAAAAATGGCAAAAACTTGTAAATTACACCGAATTCTCAACTACAGATTCGACGCGAGCACGTGCCTAAATGAGGACAATAATAATTAAGTACATTAAGTACTTGGCACAAGTGGCCTTAAAGCCGTATTTACGGATCTCAGAAATGCTTCTTTAAATGCCTTAATTAAAGAAAAAGTCAGCGTTTTACACCAGGCTAGAGTTATTTCATGATTTTCAGATCCGGCACTGTTTAGAACTAGTTTTACTAGACCCAAGTGCAAGGAGTTCCTCTTTGTGCAAAAAACCATTTCCAATTCCTGCCACTTAATAAACTGCTAATAGATATTATTTAAAAATCTGCAATACCGTTTTCGAAGTCGCTCTATACTAGATGATATAGAAATAGCAGAGTATTCTAAAGGTTTAAGGCCTTCGTACTATCCAGACAAAAATATACCAACTCAATACGCAGGTTATAGAGTATTTTCTCAATATTCTCATTTTGAGTGCAGCAGCAGCATTCAAAATAAAAAAAAAAAAAACTTAATATTGCAACTGGACATGAATGGATTCTAAATATACTCGTTTAATGTATTACAGTACGGTACTGTAAGTAAATAGTTTAGCGGATTATTAAATAGAGTATAAACTGGTATATGAAATAGTTCTATTGCAATTTTTACTAGCCAGTAGGAAATAATTCTAGTGCAGAAAGAGTATCATACTAGTTCTTCATAGACCAGTGAACTAGTCAATTTCGCACCAGCAGTTGTCGAATTTGATGTGGAAATATAATATGATTGTGCCGTTTTTGTATAGAAACAGTACGAAAATATTAGCTAGGCAGTAGATAATTATGCCTTTTGAATCAGTTTTAGTCATATCCCTGCTCCAGTAAAATAAACTATGATTATTAAAAATGGCACAAATTGTCTCTAGTAATAGACTATGAAATTAAATATGGTACTAATTGCCTCTAGAGAATTAAATCAAAATAAAATTTATATGCATAGTACCGAAATTATCGTTCTATACCATTATTATGTCAGTCATCTAAGCTATATGAACGCCAATTTTTTTTGGACAGCTTCTAATATAATATTAGATGAGTTTTGAATCTTTTAACCCCTTAGATGGTCTTTGATATCTAATAACAATCTCAATTCTAAACCTAATTCTTATGTTTACAATCTTGGAAAAAATTATCCCCAATTTCTTATTCTAGCATCAATAACTTCCAAATGACAAAACTTCCACAAATAAATCTCAACAAAATTGGGCCAAAGGACTTCAATTTCACATCACAATTTCAAAGAAAAATGAGACAATTATGGGGCAGTAGACAGAGTAGTTGTTACCGATATTTTGTTTGCATTAACTTGCAGCATGCAATGTTTGAAAATAAGAATTTTATTATATATTTATTTGCGGGAATCTCTAATCACCTGTAATGTACGAAAAAAAAAATTGTGATAAAGGAGGTCTTTAATCTTTACTCAATATATGTATGTATAACATAGAAATGATTGAGCTCCATGATTTCTCAATCGCCAAAAAAATATTCAAAATGTCACTTAAAAAATCGTTTTATTTATTGATGGAAAAATTTATGTGAAATTGCTTTAATCTGCTAAAAATAATTGTAATGTTTAGAGTTTGTTTTCTATTCTGATAACTTTACTATTCAAAGTCATTCTCCATAAAAGACGTATGTATGTAGCAGAACGGCAAGCAAATGAAATTTCGTTTCGAATATGCTACTTAGATGCTGATATTCGATCGGAATTGTTAACGTAGTTATCAAAATGAAAATGTAAATTAACTGATTTATAAAGAAATGCTTTAAGTCACGTCTTACAAAATCAACAAAAGCTGTAATCTTCTGCCACTGCTAACAATTATTAAAGAATTTTTTTTTTTTAAATATTATATATTAAGTAAAATATATAGCTGTTGTAATTGTTTTCTATCTGCAGCGTACAATAGATAAGTAGCCTATTCTAGTCGCCAACTAAGTCAGTAATATATTAAAAAATAGTTGGATTGTTCTCTACTTCGCAGCTTATTATCTATTGAAACTCCTAAATTGTTCAACTAATAAATAGACCTAATAGTGGACCCATCGTGTTTTACGTCCGACTTTTGATTATGTTATGATCAAGTCATGAATAAATCTAATAGAGGACCCACCGCATCATAAGCCCATCTCTTAATTACCCCGGCTTGAAAATTCATACCAAGGTTTCGCTTCTCCAATTTCCAACACAGTTAAACGAGAGAAAATCTCCTTGATTAGTTTAATACAAGGAGTCAACTTCTAAAGATTTCAATTAGTTACGTAAAAATGGTTAATTCAGTTCATTTACGGCTAAGATTTGACCGTAAAACGTCAGCTTGATGTCAATAAATTTTGCAATTTCCTCCTTCATTTGTTACTAAATGATGAATAATGTGCTTCTGCGCCTTGTTACAGCGTTAGCCTTATTTACTACCTTACGAAATGTTCTTCATTTTAGCGATATCCGTTGCCAGTATGGAGAATGATACATTAGTGAATTTGATATTTAAAATCACCACATGATAAATACAATTTCGCAAATAATTGCATGCGTACATTTGTGATGGGTGTGACTCTCTGTCATACCGGAAACGTATTGTTCTGAGTTCTGCTTTATTTCTTAGACAAAATAAAGGAAAATATACTGATTTCGTTGCATCCCATGACATATGGGAGAGCCTCCCACATTCTGTGAGCTTACACGCATTCTATTTTTAGACTCACTTGACGGGACCAACAGTTTAACGACGATTGCGAACGTTGCGGTTTTAGAAGCATTCACTAGACTTGTATGTTAATCGACTACTCGAAATATTCGTCAAACACTTCGAATTGAAAAGTTCTGCACTGTGCCAACTCCATAGGCCATTATTCACTTTTTCGAAAAATTTTAGAATCATTTTATCATTTCGCATTGCTGAGCCATTTAAACATAACTGTCGACCATGAATTTCCATCCTTTTTTTTCTCAAAACTCGTCATTTTAATTAACTCTGAGATAATCTACATATCCATCTAAAATGGGCCCGCACGAAACTGAAGATCATTGAGAATAACAATTTCGTGTCTTGATCAGAATTGCGGAAGTGCAATATATAAATGGAATTGTTATCAAATCTTCGGATAAATTTATATGTACTACATAACTTGATGTGACTTAATGCTCTACTACGGTATGAAATGAATGGTAAATCACCATGTGGTTAACTTAAAAATAAAATCAGACACTGCAATCTTAAAATATTTCTTCCCTATACAACTTCCAATATCTTTATCCAGAAAAATAAAAATGTGATAAATCAACAGCAAAAATGCACTAAAAAAAAAAAAAAAAAAAAAAAAAAAAAAAAATAAATAAATAAAAGATGTAATATTGTAGATGTATAAACATAACATCTTCATATATATATATGTATGTAGTATGTATAGTATACCAACAACCCAAGTGTAACTTTCATCATAAAAGTTATAGTTTATTTGACAACAATCGAAAAATTATATATATATTTTTAACAATAACAGAACAAAACAAATGCATTAAAAGAACAGTTTATTTACTTGTTAGAGTTTTAATACATTAGAAAAACGTAGCTGAAATAAAAATAACGCTATTTTAAATTTAAAAAAATATAATAATATTTTAAAGATAATCCAAAATTTTCAAAGTTGATACGAAATTGTTCAATTATGCTAAATTTATGGAACGGAGAGAATACAATTTTGTTATTTGTAGAAAAACTAAAACCATGTTTTGTAAACATTTAAGCGACAACAATTTAATCAAGGTTATTGGGGTTTTCTAATTAATAAAAATCTTTTGAAATTGTACTAAATTTAGGTTGTAAAGGTTAAAAAGAAAGTATTGAAATTTTTCTACCTCGCGACTAGTTAGTTGATTAGAATTTTAAAGTTAAATATAATTATTATATGTATGCTTGTTTATGTTTAAAAGTTAAATATTTGTTTTCTTTGTATCTTTCTTTAAGTGATATATACTAAGTATATAGAAATCAGGTTGAATAAATAACTTGGTATATATAAAAACTATAGATAATTTTTGATTATAGAGGATTTCTCTTCTTCGAGTTTAAATAAAATTAAAGAAAGGGGTAAAGAGGCTTTAAAAGTTATCGATTTCCTTTTTGTATTTACAAAATTCATTTAGTTTACAGTATTTTTTTTTTCTTTTTTTTTTTTTTTTTTGTAAGTTAATTTTGATAGAAGTTTCTTTAGTGCTTCTTACAGGCTAAGAATCGAAAAAGCGGCGTGGTTGTTTATATTGTGATATGGCAGCTGCTATCAGAAGTTTTTGAAATTTGTTTAATTAAAAAAGTTTACAATAAGAATATATATAGATATTACTCTAACCATTATAGCTTTCGATTCTACCCTCGTATAAGCGTTTTGAAAGTTACCGTTTTATGTTAAAAGGCTTTCATTATATTTCGGGATTTATTTGAATAATAATAATAATTCACACTACAAAAAGAAGTTCATTTTATAATATACTTAGTTAGTTAATATATAATATAAAGTTTCGTTATAATTTCAATATATATTTGCTTAACGCTTTTGAAACTTATTTCAATATTATTACGCTTTTTGTTGTTGTTCAGAAATGATGTGTGTGTACCTAAAATAGATTTACTCATTTTGGTTAACAATATTTTACTGAATTGTTGTTTTTTTTAGTAAAAAGTGCACATACATAAAGTTTATTTTATTTTCTCTCAACTTTCAGTAGAATATATATATATATATATATATATATGTATATACGATATATATGTTATAGTAAGTAATAGTAATAGTAGTACTCGCTCGTACAATATATAAATTGAAGAAAAGTGTCTAACTAATACTAAGTATGTATAGATGTAAGTAATAGTATATAATAATAATAATAATTGTAATAGTAATAAAAAAGTGTTTAGAACATTGAAAGAGGTCTTAATTCTCATTTAAAAGAACATTTTCTGAAATTTCCTTTTGCATTTCCTTTTTTTTTTCTTTAATATTTAATATTAAATTAATCAATATTTAATGTGATCAATCACTATCTCATCAATCACTAATGATAATAATAATTTATAGTTTTAATTAGTTTCTCAATAACAGTATAAGTTAATAGTTAAGAATAAGTAATTATATATATATAATAGTAATAGTTTCACTCATTGAAGTAAAGCTTTGTTTTGTTTTTTTTTTCTTAAAAGTTCTCATCAGTAAAATTCTGAAAATTCAATAGCTAAAAACATGTTCTTGTAGTTATTTTTTTTCTTTTTTATTATGGGATGGGAGAGTTAGCTGTGAAGGGAGGGAGGGAAAGAGAAATTTGTGTTGTTAATTCTAATTTGAAATTGGGTAAAATTTAAGCTTTTTCGCTCTTTTGTTTAGGGAAAGGGAAATTTGAAAGTTTTCTAATTTACACTAATAGTTCAATAATAATTCAAGTTATTTGATGATTGTTGTTGTTGGTTATGTCACTATTGACAAGCTCTTGTTTGGAGTCATTTAGAGGAGTTGGTGTATCACTAAAAAGGATATAAACAAATTAAAAATTTCTGTATAATTTCAAAGTTTAGAAACCTTACCTCTTTTCTAGTGGACAAACAATTTCCGGTTGTCCTTGATACTGCAAGTTTTGAAGGTATTCCGCCCTGCGTTGGTGCACCAGCTTCTCTTTTTCGGCTCGTTCTTTCTGAAGTCTGAATTGAAAAAAGAATAAGTTTAGTTTACTAATAATAAAGAAGTTTTTTTACGTTTTAAATATCAGCAAAGACAATGCATTGTTCTTGTGCATTTTCGAAATCTAATCTTTCTTTTTGTTTTGTGTTCTTGTGACAATAACCGAAAAGAATCTGATTGAACCAGCTCTTGATTCGTCAATTTTTTTTTTGTGCCCTACAAATGGAAGGAGATGTGAGGTTAGCGCTATTTTAAATTAGAACAAGTAAAGTGGAAATTCTGGTTCTTATGAAAATATTTATTTGCACGGAGCAACAAATTACGTGAGACTGGCGCTCTTTGCTGTGGAACCAATTCTAGGTTATGGGGTCGAAATTTAGGAATTTTAGGAAATTCAGCAATAATTGGCTGGAATTATAATTATAATAATTTTCTGGTACTTTGAATTCGCGTTTGAAGTCCAAATAAAAAAAAAATGCAAACTTACTAGTTGTTTAGTTGAAGGAGAACACCACCAGTTTTGATAGTGTTTTTTTTTTTTATAAAAATGCAAAAATCTAATTCATAAGGAATCCAAGCTCCTTGCTTTTCAATCATTTCCAACGCACACAATTGCTTGGAAATGGCTTGGCGGGTAATTCCTGATACTGAAGCAAGCTCTACCTGTATTTGACACGAATCCCCGTCAATAAATGCCGTCAATTCCGTGTCTTCGAAAGTTTTCAGCGGAACCAACCTCGACACATTGTTTCACGTAAAGCAGCATCTCCGTAAACGTTTTGAAGCTCCCGATGAGCTTCAGCCGCCGTTTTTTACGATTGAAAGAAGAAAGTCAATACTTCCCGCATATGACGATTATTTAGCACAAAATCATGCATGTTCACAGAAATAAAAGAATATGACGTCAAAAGAAAATCATTATTGTGTTGAGACGATATGTTTACAATATGCCTAACCTTCCTTGGCCCATGACGTTTAGGTTATGGCAGAATCGACTAGCACTTACAGCTGGCCCCATCTAGTGGCAAACAGCGGGAACTTAGTTGCGCATAATACATTTATATTATAACGTACTTGTCGGTAAAAAGAAACCCGAACATCAACAGAGAAAAATGTGAACGCAAAAAATATTGTGAAGTGAACAACCGAGTCGAGTTTAGATATGAAAGATCTACTTGTTTATTAATTTCTTAGATAATGCATGCGTTTTTGTTTTTATAAAAAGAGAAATGATGTTTCATTTACAATCTGAACAAATCTGCTATATTTAGTTGGAGTCGGAGTTATACACTCTTCATTGCCGGATATGGGTTGGAATTTTCTAAATGTTAGACCTGCGTCGAACTATATAAAGCCAATAGATTTTGGGCTGCGTAAACCGAATCCGAATCTGACTGCCAAAGCAGTAATTTGAACATTTTTGTAGGTGTATTTTTAAAGGTCGAAAGACTCTCATTTGGTTTACGATATGTCGAGAAAGTTAAATTCAAAAATTATCTACTGCAATTTAATGTATAGGTATATTCTGGCCAAAACTAATGGTGATAGCCAAATGGGTTGAATGCATCGAATATAGGGATCAGAAAGCTATCCTTTTTTTACTAAATAATTTGAATGACTACATATGATAAGTTTTTCTTTTTCATTACTGACTTTGTGCCTGCTTTTATGATCTATCTACATACATATATTCCCAAAGTATTTATAATTCAGCATTAGTTTTTGGCAATAATTTCAGTTTTGTTTATATACGTTTATGTAGCTCATAATTAGCTCTCGAAAAATTGAATACCATTTTTAAATCCTGTAAATTCCATTTATTTAAAGATAAAAAATTGGTCTTCGTTAAATATGACTGCATACTGCATACATACATACATACATACATGAAGCTAGAGTAACTTTAACAACAAATATTGTGACGCTGACTGAAACGGGGTTGCTTTGATTTTTTTTAGTAAAATGCCATCACAACTATTAGGTGCCCAGAATTAATAACCGAAGAAATTTTCTTATTATTTACTCCCTTACACTTTGAATACTTGTTAGCAAAAACTACGTTGTTGTTATGCGTTTCCGAAATAATTTTGTTTTGTGCTCTTAAAACAATAATGCAAATAGTAATTATAATTCTAGATGCGGGAAAACGAGAGTTAGCGAGAAAAGGGGAAGAAAAACTGGGAAAGAAGCAAAAGCAGAGAAATCATACTGGTGATCGATCGTTGTTGTTATTTAAATTATGTTTAGAAGCAAATATTTCAACATCACTGTTATTAGGCGACCAGAATTAGTAGTTATAATTCTAGAGGCGGGAAAACGAAGGTTAGCGAGAAAAGAGAAACAAACGCGGAAACAGAAGCAGAGAGAACATACTCGTGTCATTGTTGTTGTTATGAGGTATGTTTATTGGTATTTCAACAGCACAGTTATTAGGCGAGCATAATTAATAGTCGAAGAAATTTGGCATATTTTTTCTTTAGCAAAAGTAATGCATTGTTATTGTGAATTTTCGAAATCTAATCTTTGCCTTCATTTTGAGTTATTCTGACACAACAATAGTAAAAGACAGAGAGAACGATGAAAAGGTAAATTGTATGATATTTAGAGTTCAGATGATATAAATCTAGCTCAAGATCGGCAATGGATAGAGATGCAATGTGTTATTGATATTCATAAAACAAAACAAAGTGGAAAAATAGGAACATTTTAAGCGACTTCTCCAAATGTACTGAAATTTGAAATAACAACTAAAGTACGCTCTAATTTTTATGAAATTTTGCCTCGATAATTTTAAATTGAAACAATCAACGAGAAAGAGAGAGAGTGAGGGAGAAGAGATTATAATGAAATGTTATTGCAGATGTATGTATATACTTTTTCAGATAACTTAAGAGATTTCACGTTGCGCAGGTAATTTATCAAATAAAAGTGGAATGCTTGATGACAAAAAATAAATTCAAGTAGAAACATCATTTAAATTATTATATGTATGTAAAAGAAAAAAACGACAGTTGAAAAGAGTCAACAAATTACATCGCCAATTGACTATTGCCATAGAGTGTGGTATATATGTAAATACCTTTTGTTGGCCTCGTTGCTTGTTCATTTTTACTAATTACTAAATAGCGAGCATTGCCTATATGGTGTCATATGATCGGCCTCGACTTACTTTTATCGTCAATTTTTAATTTTTCTTTTCTATTTATCTTTTTAATTTTAGTTTTTATTTTCATTTGTTTGATGTTGGATGATGTATAGCGCTATATAGGATGTAATGTGGTTGTAGGTATGAGCTGTAAGTTATGTATATATGTACGTAACCATTGGAGGGAGTTGTTAGGGAATATTACACAAATTATAATTATTCCATTGGCAAGTGTTTATAAAAATCACAACGAAGTCAACTATTTAGTTGTTCTGGTCGCTTAACACATTGAAAAAAAAAAGTTCGATTTGGCTCCATCGGAACAAACATCATAGCTATTAGGCGCCCAGTATTAATAGCCGACGAGATTTTCTTCTTGTTTATATTTTAAATAGAAGTAAATGCAATGCGCTGTTGTTGTACATATTCGAATTTTAATTCTCACTCTTATTCTGTTTTCTTACAACAATACTAGTAAAACACATAACCATGCGTGTGGTGAAAGAGACAAAGGAAAGGAATGTGAATGTATGCAAAAGTAATGACGATTATTTAGTTGTTTATTATCGAGCCAATCGAAGCAATAGAATGGGGATCACAAAATGCAGAGACAAGATCATAAGAAAGTCGTGCACTTTCAAAATAGCATTCTGCATCGACACCGTATGATTGCTAATTATTACTCGTGTGATCGGGCCCGAAACATTGGTCGGTCATAGAATGTGGGTAATGTGTGTATGTGACCACTGGAGGAAGCGTTGGCAAGAATTATACAAGTAACGTGGTATTGATAAATTAAATTGATGATAGAAATCATAACAAAAATGTACTATTTAGTTATGCTGGCCGCCTATTCGATTAAAAAGAGCGAGCACAAATTACAATTAAAAAATGTCAAAAAATAATGTACTTATTTCAACACCAAATCTATCAGGCGCCCATAATTAATAGTCGACGAAGTTCTCTTTATGTTTCGTTACATTTAAATTTTAGCAACTACAATATATTATTGTTGTGAATTTTCGAAATTCAATTTTTGTTTTTATTTTGCGCTTTTGAGAACAGTACTAGTAAAACACGTAACTAAGTAAGTGTGTGTGAAAACACGGAGAGGGAGTTAAAATGTATGTTAAAGGAATGAGTACTTGATGGTCTAATACCAGACCAACAGAATCGGTAAAATTGGGACCACAAAACGCAAAGAAATACGAAAGATGTGCGTACTAAGCGCATTGCGTTGACATTGTTGAACAATGCTTTTTAATTATTACTATGTATGTATGTAATGGATTTGGTGCGGTTTCGTGTGATCGATTGCGAACTACATTGTTATCGTCATTTCTTATTTTTATTTAGTATGAACACGAGAGGCAAAAATATGAAGGTAATGTCATATTAGCAAATATTTATAGAAATCATAACAAAATTGACCATTTGGCGCCGTAGCACGGCTTTTAGGCGCCCAGAATTAGTTCTCCAATCATTCTTTACATTTGCATATAAGCAAATGTAAGGCGCTGATATTTTGCATTTTCAAAATGTAATTCTTATTCTCATATTGTTGCAAATTCTAGTAAAACATATAGGCCTGTGTATATGCAAAGGGAGAGAGAGAGAGAAGAGAGGGGTTGTCTGCTACCAGGCGAACGGAAGCAATAGCATAGAGATTGGAAAGTGCAACAAAAAACCGATTATAAGCAAGTCGTGTGCCCTACATTAAACACTTTTTCTTGATATTGAGGGAAGATATTGATCGCCTAGTACATTAAAAAAAATTGCAACAAATTCTAATCATGCCTTATTGAATTGCGCAAGATCCACATAGTACTTCAACGTCGCTGCTATTAGGTGCCCAGAATCGATTGTCGACGAAGTTTTCTTCATTCTCCTTATGCAATGCATAGTTATTGTGCATTTTCGAAATTCAATTTTTGTTTGTATTTTATGTTATTACAACAATAATTGTAAAACACAGTCATGAGTATGGAGAAAACCAGAAAGAGAGAGAGAGAGAGAGAGAGAGAGAGAGAGAGAGAGAGAGAGAGTGAACACATGTTCAAGAAATGACGAGTACTTAGTACAGAAGTTATTCAATGCGGATTGAGACACACGATCGTAACAAAACTATGAGGTGTCTGGTATTGTTGGGTGTGATCAGTTCTGACCTACTCTTTTATCCTCATTTTATCTCATTTTTTTATTTAGTTTAATTATTTCTCAAATTCATTTCTTTGAATCGTATGAATGGGATATGGGAGATGCTCTCACTATATTCTATATTATATAACATATATTTTATGTTACATATTTTGAAGCCTTGACATTTTCTGCAGTAGTGCTTATAAATATCAAACCAAGGTAGCAAAGTAAATACTATTCCATTTTTTTTAATACATTTTGATGGTTAAAAACGCAAAGGTACCTGTCGACAATTTTGATACCGTTAAATGGAAACCATTGAATGGAAATCATTTTGAATCATTGAGCTCAGCCAAAATCTGCATATTTTATATGCAGGTGACAGATCCGATTCGAAACAAACAAATGGAAAATATTTTGATTTAAGCCTCCTGTATTAAACCAAAACCAAAGTCGAAACGACGAAATATGAAATAATTTCACTTGAAATTTATATTGTTTCCGACAAATATAACGTAGAATGTTTTAAAGTTTATCATTGAAGTTGTATGACATAAGTTATATTTACAATTTTATGCTTTATTTTTACCATTCGCAGTGCATATTTGATTTACGAACTCTATAGACACATACGACCAAAATGTTTTAGGCGAGATGAGGTAAGTGGTATGATGCAATGAGGATCCAAAAATGTAATTCTAACATCTTTTTAAGCAGAATAACGAAAATCTGATATCGCATCCCTGTATTAAACTAAAATTGTTTGAATAATTTCTCTTTAGTATTTTCTTACCAATGTTGTTAAATGTCCATCCCAAATGCTAAGCATGGAATTGTATAGTTAACATTAGTATGAACATTTCAAGTATAATAAAGGAATTAACAAATCAAAATAAACAATAAGATATAATCTTGTATTTTAAACAAACGAAATTATTAGTAATGTAAAACAAATTAATTGTATATTCTTCAGAAGACAATCAATCATCTGTATGAATTGAAAAATTAATTTATTATAAATTAATTTATTAGTTTAAAAAAAATTTATTGGAACTGAATTTTCCTTTATACTAGGAAAAACAGCAAAATGTGTGCTATTCTTAAAGGGGTTTCAGAGAGTAAATTTTAGCAACAGCACCAAAAATTTGTTTGGGAAAATGCATTTTTGTACCTAAATTATTTTTTATTATATTTAAGATTTCAGTATGAGGAAAATAGTGTTCAATTTCTTTAAAAATATGTAGCTTTCTTCATAATTAGGGATGCATCTTTTCTCAAATATCATTCTTTGTTATGATTGGGAAAATATTTTTCGAACCGATTATGGACTGAACTTTTAAATATGTAAATATTTAATGCTCCTATGGAAACATCTCGCTTGGAAGAAATCTATAAATTTCTCTGGAATGCGCCAGTGTGAGGAAAATAGTGTTCAGTTTCTTTAAAAATGTGTGGCTTTCTTCCCAGTTAGGGATGAATTTTTTCTCAAATATCATTCTTTGTTATGATTGGAAAATTTGTCGAACTGAACTTTTATATACGTAAATATTTAATATTCCTATGGAAACATCTGGCTTGGAAGAAATCGATCTAAGTCAAATCATAAAATTAAAACATCTTTAAATTCAACTTAAAATAATTATAAAAACCTATATAAAAAATATCAACATAAAGTAAACTAAATATTCAAAAATATTCCAGTCAAATACATTGAACACAAAGTATGATCTTGTGGGTTCGATGACTGATTGGATAAAACTAAAATAAAAAATACTCACTTAATGCGCGATTGTCGCATGAACTGTTGAATTTTTCTGGCAGCTTGATTTTGTGTTGATTGTGAATAAGTACGTCTGCAATAAAGTAATCGGTAAGCGTTAACTATATTGTTATACTGGTATCCTCCTCTCTCTACCACTACTTACTTTAATGGCCCAGAAGGACTGGTTTCCTTGGGTGTAGCACATGATTGCGGGGAATTGTCAGCGTTTGGTTCCTGCTTGGTGAAGTTATCGAAAAAGCTAGATAAACATTGTGAATTCGTACTATCCTGACTGTCGGTGCTCTGTAAAGCTGAACCGCTTGCGGTAAATGTTGACGAACAGTTCTGAGATTTCTTAAAACGTTTATTGCGACAATACGAACGATAGCCATGTTGTATAACTAAAGCGGCATTGGTCATTTGTCGATAATAGGCAAATTGTTTATATCGCCTATAGTAGTTTTGTATAACGATGGCAGCGGTGCGCTCCTTATTCTGCTCCTCCAACTTTTGACGGCCCTTGTAGGAGCGATAGGCCTTTTGTATGCACTTGGCAGCCTCATAAAGTTCTCGTTGTTCAGTGTCTGAAAAAATGTAATAATGTGAAATGATATTTTTCTTTTAGTTTTTCTTACAGCTATAATAGTTTACCGGTTAAGGTCAGCTTAGAGAAATCTGCTTCAAACGGATATTGTTTATTGCTCGAGGCGTGCAGAAATTCCGTTAGCTGTTTCGTCGATGGCGGCGGACTAGGTGAACTAACCGATGGATCATGACCCAATATTGAATAGCTCGCTGGTGATTGTAAAGGCCCCGAACTGGCCGGACTTAAACTGGAACAGGGTGTACTGACTTCATGATAACGATACGAGTGGTCGTTGAAATCAAAACTGAATTCATTGTCGAAATGGGCATTGGGCAGAGAATCCAATAGGGGATCCATAAAACTATCATTCAAACCGGATGATTCGGAATTTAATGGTTCTGTCATGGGACTTCCCAAGACCATCATTTCATCAGCCTCATTCTAATAGGAAACAGGAAAAGCGTTGCAATTTTAAAAAGGTTTAAGCACTTAATATCAAGATCTAACTTAATTCGTCAATATACCTTTATACGTTCTGGCATAGCAGCTATGATATGTTCAGCTAGTGTTAACACCTTTGCATCCGAATCCCCTGTAAGTATCAAAAATCAAATTGAAAATTATACGTCAGTTTTTATGAAATATTATAACACATTATCTGAAGGATACACAAATTCGAACACCGAAATACATTTAGAAGTAAGAGAACATGAAGAACTACATCAAATGTTAGAAATATCATGACTTGACACAATCTAAAAGTTAGTAGTTAAGTAGTGTATGTACAACAGGCTTTCCAATAACATACGCATATCATCCAGTTTCGAAGTCTCTTTTAGGGGACTATATGGATTTTTTGGAACCGGTATTTACAGTAGCAAATGTTTGGTGATCACATTGAAGCATCTGCTTATGATATTATTTTCTGATTTGTTCATATTCTTTGTCTTTTGACAGAAAATTACCATCCCGAATGCCAGGAGATTATTGCTGCTTTTCAGGAGAGCTTGGTTGCCATACATAAATTCCCAAATTTGGATGTTATATTTTTGTTAGCAAGAGACTAAGCGAATAGCTTTAGAATCCGACATATTTTTCTTTTAATATAATATAATATATATCAATAACTCTGATCTGCTCCGACAGGTGAAAAAGACAATGAGATAAAAAGAAACATTTTATGAATGCATAAAAAAATCATACAACTACCACTCTGGTATGGAAATTGTTCTGGGAGATTTTAATGCCAAATTGGAAAAGAAAATCGTTACTGATCAATAGACGGAAAATTCTGTGGCGCTAATACAGTCTGCAGTCGCCATCTTGGTAAGTTTCACACGAATTTGGGCCTGATTAAAAACTCTGGAAAAGCAAGATATTGCAAAGCTGCACTGCTCTGAGTTTAGTCACAACATCTGCCATTCCACATGCAAATGGCATATGAAAAAAACGCACCCAGATAAAAGGAGGTATGATGAAGAATGTCTTATAGATTATAGAGAATGGTGGAGCGCGGACTAAAAGGTTAAAGGGACAGGGTTAAATCCCAAAAATAATATCAAGAGGTAATTGGTTTTCGCAAGACTGTTCTTGAATATATAGAGTATCCAGTACACTTACTACACGAGATCAGAGTAGTAACATTGTGGTTTGAAAATAACAAAATCTTTAGTTGATAATGGGCATTTAGCACCTGAAAATGGTTGGTTAAATGAAAGTGTGTCCAGGGATTCGAATTTTAGAGCGTTGTACTTAAAGAAAAAAACAACAAAAATGCTACCTAGTTTGTTTCTTACTCAAGTGAGACTAAAAATAGAATGTGTGTAAGCTAACTGAGTGTGACAAGCTCTCCCATGTCTGATTCACGAGCTGCAAGGAAATTTATTTGTTTTTTTTTTTTTTTTTTTTGGATAAGTCCTACCTCTTGTATGGTGTGAAAGACTAAAGTCTATTCTGTTTATGAATTTGGCATATAGCCAGGTTTGTTATGGCTGTAAAAATTGCAATAAGTTATTTCACAAAACTTTTGTGTAAATGTCGTATAACACCTCTGATTGATATTTATCGTATAACACCTTTGATATTTCATCCACGTCGCTGCGGCTTGCACTGCTCCAGAGTTGCGCACCAGACGGGTTTAATTATTCCCGTGTATACCAACAACTTACTAAAACTTTTGAAGTTTTTGAAAACTGGAATTTTGCAAAACAGAACCAATAGATTTGGGTGAGTTTTAACAATGCATTCGAACAAAAAGTAGACAATTCCCATCGTAATCCACTAGAAAATCGCTCATGCGTCTTCGAGCGTGGAGGCAAGCGAGAGAACAAGATTTGTATTACGCCTAAAAACCGTCAGTAGAGGCCATTGTCATTGGTTTTATACAGCTATTAAATGGTAAATGTCATACATAGACTTGAACCAAAATGACATCAAATTGTATCAAAGGCAATAAATCTGCTCGAGTTTACTAATCGAAAATTTTGTTTTTGGAACTCAGAGAAAGTTGGTTTTTGTAATGCATTCAACTTATATAGTTCAAAAGTACTTCTAGTCTGCCCATAAGAACACACAACTGAAAGACTGATTACGATACGAAGCGTAGCCCATAATTTGGCAGGGATTTTCCTAGAATGTGTGAGAATTCTATTCATTTTTCTTTGAAATCAGATGGTTAATACCCATACGAATCAGATGATCCACTGCGAAATTACCAAAAGTAATTGCACATACGCTTCAGAAACCGTCCACATAATGGTAGAAATTAACAAATGTAGCATATGCACACCTCCACCACTATGACATGGATGCTGTATGTACATACAGTTATGTTAGTATATATAATGATAGAATATTGATATGATAGTATGAACATGATAGTAAATAAATTAAATCCAATTACAAAAATTACATCTAAATAACAAAATTAAAAACGGATGAATAGCAATAATAATTACACCCACTCTCTCCAGACTCACATTTGCACTCACATAAACACACACCCACACACACACACACACAGCAATAACATCAATGACAATATAAACAACAAACAAGTATGTGTGGTCTGGGATAGTGGTAACCAAAAGAGTAACTTAATTAATAAGTATATATGATAATATTTTAATTACATTAGTATATGTAAACAGCTAATATTATGTCATATCCTTATCATAAGGGCAACATTATATAAGTATGTATGTCAATTTAGACAAAAATAAAATGTTCATAAACGTATATTATACATACATAATATGCAAATAGGCAGTATTCGGTTAAGACAGGGACGAAGAAGTGTGGAGGAAGACAACGTTGTAGTATAACATAGTATTTCCAAAAGAAAAGAAACACATCTCCATAGGAAAAACGTTATTTGCATGGAACGGTAGCTTTTTCCAGGGAAAAGTAACGGAGAAAAAGCTGGAAAAAACTTCATTACCAAAGAATGAAAAATATGAAATGGGTAAAATAAACATCCAAGAAATGCATACTTCCGATAGGGGAGACACACAATTCCTTATAACTTCCATAATTTATCCTATACATTCATATTCTACACTCTCGTTAAAAATACCATACTGTAAAAATTCTAAGAAGACATTTTCAGATAACTCTTGGATAAGAACCAATACAGGTGATTTAAAAACACTATTGAAATCTTAATATTACTGTTAACTTTGCTACTATAACACTTTATTTAGTACTAATATTTAAACTTTATTCTTGAAAATATAAATTGAGAGGAAGAAAAAGATTAAATGTATATTCAATGCTAAAATAAGTCAATGGCTTCAAAGATACAAGGGTTTTTTATCTTTGAAAATTTACATATTATAGTTTTTCAGCAACGAATTAAGGCTGATATATGGAATGATGGGATCTACAGAAAGTATAAACTCATTTTCTTAGAATATAGGGGACTTTAGACAAAGTTATAAATTCAGCAAACGATTTCCTCCAGAGGAGTTTGGAGAGTTGTTGGGTTTCGTGTTGTGAGATCTGGTAGCTTAATTGCAAAAATCACCTTTTCAGGCATGTAAGAAATACGGGTTTTATGTGTAGGACTACTGCAATGGTAATACAAATGTATTTATAGATCAGAACTAATCTCAATGCTAACAAAATAGCTCCCGCCGTTTGAAGACCCATATGAACAAACACATACTGGGGAACTAACTTATAACGCAGTTAAGCAAAGTTATAATCGAAATGATAGCACAGCAAATAAAGAGCATCCAAAGATGTCAAAAAGATCCACAAATCGACATCCAGACGTAGTATAAATTTGGGCAATCTTCGATCAACTTAATATCAATGGGCCTGTCATAGAAGGGATGCTATTGTTTTTCAACGAACAACTTATGATTTTTATACAAACTTATACAAGTGAAGAAACGTTATCATTTTTGTAAGCGCTTACGAAGCGAATAAGCAGTTTATTCGAAAAACATGAAAATCCTAATCGCGAAGGTTATTTCAATGCCTTACACTAGGATCGAATTTCAAAAAAGGGCTTACAATTCATTTACAGGATGTCCGTCGAGAAGGTATACTACTTTGTTTATAATTTTTGATTAAATGAGAGAATGGATCTTATATTGATAAATGTTTTATTTAATGTCGGCAATTATGTATGGAATACAATATCAGATAAATATCCGCCTCTGTTAGCCTCACAAATGCGAGCCCTTTTCAGCATATTTTTCATTAAATTCTCATACATTTCACGCGGTATTTCATTAATTTCACCACGAATATTTTGTTTGAGTTGCTCAAGCATTTCTGGTTTGTTTGCATAAACCTTGCTTTTCAGATATCCCCACAAAAAGAAGTCCGGACCAGTCAAATCAGGCGACCGTGGAGGCCAATCAACATCACCATTTCTTGAAATAACTTGTTGTGGAAAAAGGTCTCGCAGTAATTCCATTGTAATCCTGGCTGTATGCGATGTGGCAACGTCTTGTTGATACCACATGTTAATCAAGCCCAAAGCATGCAGTTGTTGCGTTAAAAAGTTTTCAATCATATCATGATATCGTGCTTGACAGTTACCGTTACGCCTGTTGGCATATGTGCGGCAGAGTAAACGGTCTTGTGGAGAAGCTCTTGTGACAACTGAATTTTAAATGGAAACAAATGCAAATCCTTGTGCAAAATTGTGACCAAAGTTGTTCTTGGAAGACCAATCTCCTGAGCACGGCATCGAATTGAGGTTGATGGATTATTTTGAACACTTTCTTAAGCAGCAGTAATGTTTTCAGCCGATCTTGCTGTACGTTGTGGTCCATGCTTTGCCCTATCAGCTACAGACCTTCTTTCTTCGAAATCATTCACTACACGATAAATAGTGCGTCTTGTTGGCACGTTTGTGTATCGAATATTTTTCCATAATAAATTTGCCACGTCTCTACTTCACGACTGCCAAATATGAATAGTCAAGACTAATGTTTATCAAAATGGCGGCAAAACAAAGTAGTATACCTTCCCGACGGATACCCCGTACTATCACACTATTTTTTTTGGGTTTATGATGTAACCTTTCTAAATATCTTCAATCCAGTAGAGCACAACTATTGTAAATGAATTTCAGATAGAAACACATTTCGAAATAACATTAAATTGTTGTAAATGCTTGTCGTTAAAAAGAGCTTCCTTAGAAGTGGAAAATATGTTCAGAAGCATTCGAAAATGCTACGCGTGCGGAATAATGTCCTTCATTTTTTTCCTGGGAATTTAATGTCTAAACAGGGGCGAACAATTGAGGGATGAGTGCATAAAGTTTTCCTCTAATTCTTAATTTTAGAAAATTTCTTTTTATTTTTGTTAAACAGAACATAATTCCTAAGTAAAATAACGTTAGGCGAATGATGTCCTCATTTAGTGTAAATATACCAGAAAGTATACAAATTGAATCCGCTTTCCCAGAAAATGTAAAGCTGAGAAGGAAAATAAAAACTCATTTAAGAAGAACACGGAGTTATTTTAATGTGAAAACAAATATATAAATAAATTATTTGGCATTTTTGGTTCAAAAATAAAATTCAATATCATCGTCCTTTCTTATCGAAAATAAAACCTAATTTGTTATTCTTCTTAAAAGTTTGTGCTAAAATAAACATTGAAAAAAAGGTATATATCATCTAGTAAAGGGTGGATAAGTACAAAGTTTATCACTTTGTAATACTTAGAATTCAAATCATATAACCAAATCTTAATCTCCGTATAATGTTCGCCGATTTTCACATATTTGTCCGGTCGAAACGCTTGAGCCAAGAGGTTCAATGATAGGAGGCCCAAGAAAATCTTACAATAATAAGCCGGTTGAATTCACAATTAATCCCCTAGGACAGAATTTATCCACGAAAAGACTGATCGTACCTATAAAAAAGATAACTTTTTTCAATTTTTGCTATTTACTTTTTAATTAAAAGCATTTGCGGTGGTTATTTGTATAAAACAGATGGATACATTCCCGTCACGTCTAATTATGTGACGACGATCTGGCATATTATCCACGATATTATGAATCGCAAAAGCTACATGCAGGCGAAATTGGCTCTGTGGTGAAAAACTTACCTTTGCAATGATTAAACTCATCTCTAGATAGTGGGGGGCTTCGATAATTCCTAAACCTTTAACCCATTAATTTTACCATTTAGATAAAAGCAATAATACGGTGGTAATTTAAGGAGGAGAATGAAATGATAATCCACGAATGAAAGAAGAAACTCCCTTGAAATACGGTGTCTCCATTATGGCATTACAACAAATTCCCATGCACCCCATGAAAGAGATATGGGAGAGCTTCTTCAATGAGCATACATACAATTTTCAAATTCACTCAACGGAACCTACAGTTTAACGTCGGAAACGTCAATTTGAGAATATATACTGAACTTGTCGATTATTCGACTGCTTGAAGTGTTTGTCAGACAACACATCGAGTTGAACACTGCTAAAGTAATGCTAGGTGGTCGTATGGGGATTCGAAGCCACCATCACATGATAGTTGCGTATTCTAACCATCTTATCACAGCCAGTCACGTTGTATTCCTACAGAGTAAGGAATTTTCTTGGAATAGAAAACATTTTAAAACCCAATAAAAGTAATTACAAATTAGTTTCCTACCTCGTCGTCCCTGTCAACAATTTATAATGGTTGTCTGTGTTGAAAAGATATTAGTAAACACACATATAAGTATATATACACACACGCACACATACAGATAAAAAAAAAAACAAATGTAACGCTCGAATTTACGCATGTAATTTACAAATACAACGCGTTTATTCTTATCTCTATATTTATAAAGGTGTAAGTATTATATGGAAGTATATGAATGCTGTTAATGTCATTACAAAATATTAGTTATGTTAGTACAGTTTAGGAGAAATGTGGGATAATTAGAGCCCGCAAAATGTTTGATTGTATGTTTTGTACGTGTAAGTAAGATGCATCACAACAGAGTAATGTCGTTAGATTTGTAGGAATTGATTTTAGCTTGAATTGAGTTTTTCTTGTTGAATTGCAATGCAAAATTAACTGACCTACAACAGCTTCGATATTTTTACTTGGTATTGCAACGACATCATTACAACAATCTTCATTATCGATCGTTGATGTATCATCGTCGTCATCATCATCATTATTTTTGTCATTTGGCAAAGGACTTGAATCGCCAGTTGATACTTCGCCTAATTGCACAACCAATCGCAGTTAATCGATAATGATTTTGAAAACGTTACGTTTTATAAAATTGAAAACGAAAAATTAATAAGTAAATTAATTTAAAGTAAAATGAAGATTTATGAATTTTTTTAGTCATGGTTTCTTTTTCTTCTTTGCTCAAATGTTAAAATTAAAAAAGGAGATTTAATGCATGAGCGAAAAGAGAAAGATTTTTGAATGTTAGCTGTACAATTTAGGCATTTAACTTACACAAGGCAAAGTCCATTTTACGCAAAGGCGAAAGTAGAGAATTCGTTGCATTACTGGCGACCGCTATTGTGTCTAATGGTGAATCAATGGACGCACCGTAATTGTCATGAGCATCAAGACTGTAAGGCGGAAAAGCAAAGTTTAGAAAAATATTTTCATGTAGCCATGCAAGATGTCAACAACATTTACCTGTGTAATCTGGTTAAATCCTTGAAGTTCTTTACTGGTTTACTTCTGACATCCATACTAATGCCGCTATCAATGGAGGAGCGCTTAGAAAAACGGCTACTGTTGGGGGGACTCTGGTTGCTGCAATTGAATATACAAATATAAAGAAATGAATGAGCGAAGGAAACTTTCAGGAAAAAACAAACTATTATTCTATCATTATCTTTTCTGATTCACAGTGACAACATGCTGTGATTTTTTAAACCAATTATGTTTTTTATGGCGGCCAGTTACCGTCGAATAAAGCGTACATTAATATGAAAATCAAGTCCCAACAAGCTCTCTTATATGATAAAGAGAGTAACATTAAGAGGACCGAACATATGCTACAGTCAATTGAGGAAACGATATAAAGAGAATACCAGTATAGAAATTTCAGTCAGGTGAACTGACTTACGTATATCTTCAGCCAACATCTTTTTGCTTTGGAAGTAAAATGTGGGCAGTGCCAGACTGGACATGGAAGGTTGTTAGATTCTTTAAAAAATACTCTGCCATTTTCATTCGCAGAAGTAACTTTGCTAAATGCCTAATGCTACACTGAGTTTACGAATATGCGGGTACAATTGTGTAATTTGTGTAGGTACTCATAGAGAGGGCATGGTTATCCGTAATTTTACAATTTTACGAAGAATTATAATGCAATATAATTGTCTACCAATTAGGGATTACAAACTTACGAAGTATTGTAAGTCAATACATTGAACAAAGTTAGGCTACTGCATTCTACCGATTAGAAATAACAGAGGAAATATTTAACTTCGGGAAATCGGCCAATTTGAATGGGATATACCTAAAAGATGTGTGACAACACCGTCGATTTTCATTGTGAGATCTACTTTGGAAAATGCTTCGCGTGTAGTACCAATTTGAACTAAATTTAGTGCAACCATGTATGGCGGGTACTAGAAGGGTCCTGGTTAGTTATTAAGCAATTTATTATTGACTAGAGCTGATTATCAAAAAGATTATAATATTTATAAGAATATATGCTATACTCGTATATTAGGAGTGAGTTCACAACATCTATTCATCGTTCGTTTCAATAAAATTGATCTCGTTAAATTCCAAAAATTTAATCGGATTGGGTTATATATTGCAATTGTTCCAATGTATTCTACTTGCCTGTCTCTATCCTGGTAAGTTTGTTACTGAAATCAATCTAGTCTTATAGAATACATCAAGGAAGAGCTTATTATATGTACGGTCTTGCGTCTCTTATTCCCCAAGAGACGCAATACCCTATACCACTAACTTTATTTTTGAGCTGTGTTTTCTTCCTTCAGGGCTGCCATTTTTAATATAATTGGTAAATTGTCCGTAATATTCTGGTAACAACCAACACAACCGGGTCCGGATGCAATTGTCTGCCTTTACGTACAGTCTCATATCTTAAAAATTAATTGTGTTGAAACATTGAAACGCTGTCAGTGATACCGTGCATATTACAGAGATACGCCAGTAAGATACTCATATTGCCAATAGGTTTAAAATGTGGCAACCCTTAAGAAATATAATTTGTTTCTCTTTAAAGTTGGCTCCGTAAAGAAAACTCGAAAAAGAACTGTTTATTCGGTTTTTTGTTGATCGAATAACGTAAAAGTATTTTTTTCGAATAACTCCGAAATCGCTTTTCGGAAAAGTCAGGTATGTGAACAATATATGCGAAACATACATATGTTTTAGATCAGATACCTATCTCTACGTCAGCAGCAATGATTTTTGCCGGAAACTTTCACTTGAAGAACGGGTTTATAGGTTGTATTTACAAAATACTAATGTCTCATACGGAATTATTTATTCATTCAAGGCCGGGAAGATAGGGAAGCATTTTTCTCGGCTCCACTTTAAATAAGACAGACAGGATCTTGTTTTCAACGCTGTGTTAGAATAAGCAAATGTTCGAAGACCAAAGCCTTTTCTCGATGAACAAATTTTAGTTACGCCATACACTTTTCTCCAATATTTGGGTAATTATTGGTGCTTGCGCAAGGACATGAAGCATTCCTGAGAATTTTCAAGAGAAAATTATCCCGTAGCGGATAAATTCAAAGTTTAAAAAATGTTGAAGAAGAACAAAATATGGAGATTGCATTGTCAGAATCATGTTATGCGACAAATTTTCAAAATAGGGCTTAATGTAGAGCCCATAGTATGGTTGTTGAAAATTCTTTATAAGGGTCAGATTATAGTACCCCTTTCAAATTATAATGTGACTAATTGTAGTATACATATAGAGAGTATATATATATTAATAATAATGCTACTCGACAATATTACATTCGGCAATCTAAGTTAATGAAAATAATTTCTAGTTTGTTTTAATGAATTATTTTTATAATTTTTACACCGAATGACTAATTGATTATTCCGAAGTGGGTGCATATTCTAACCAAATTTTGGTATAAATGTTACACCCTAGTTTAAGCAATCACCCACCTGGAAACTGCCACTGGCCTTAGAAATACTCCATCGTGGCTACGTTGAGATGCATCTGCAGTATCGAATACATCAAACGAAGGGTTCTCATCCACACCTTCGCTACCACTTAGCTGTCGCAGCGAATAAAAAGGAGATAGTAATGGCAACTGATCAGCAGGCAACAATCTTCAACAAATTACTCACCGCATATTTATTTAGATTAATCGACAGTGAGCTTAGGGAGCCACGGCTCTGTTTGCGTTGACGTTCATGTTCCAAACGATATAATTCCGCAACGATTTGTTTATATCTAAAGTCATAAATAATGCCTATATTACAAACTATCAACCCAACAATATGCTATCAGTTGTCTTTACCCTTTTACATGAGCCACATCGAGTGGCGTTTGTTGAGCATGATTCTTGATCTTTAGAGCATTCTGATTCCATTTGTACAACACTACGGCAGTCTCCAAATGCCCACGAGAGCAAGCCCAAGTCTGTCAAAGAAGAGTAAATTGATATAAAAGTCCTTCAACTTACCGCCTTTTACCAATTATTACACTTACCAATGGTGTGTAGCCATGGGCATCTTGACTGAATGCATCTATTTCTGTTTCCAAAATAATATGGGGATTTTCCGAGCGCCAACTCAAGAGAGCGCATATCAGCTTATTATAGCCCAAAGCTGCGGCCAAATGCAGCAAAGTCATACCTTTGTAACCGGTATTCCAGGCGGTAGCCCCACTCGCCGCATTACTTTGCCATGTCTTCTTTGTTAGGTCATGACAATAGCCAACCAATTTATCCTCAAGGTTACCTTGTAAAGAGAAAATCTGTTGTGATGCTGCTATTTCGGTGACAATCTCTGCTTTAGGCTGCAAAGATTCTTCAATGGTCGACAGGCGATGGTACAGGGAGAATTTGTACAAGCAGTCATTAGTATTGGCGTCGAAGGGAGCCTCTTGGCAGGCGGACATTTTGTATTCAAACATTACGGAATCTGATATAACAAAGCCGTCGGATGACACTTGTAAGGTGGCATAGCCAACTTCATGGGCTGGACAATAGCAACGTAATACTCCTTCCTGTACCAATACAGTTGGTACTGGTTGAGAGTCGAATAACACCGTATAGTGGCAATCTGCAGACCAAGGGCCAGCCACTAAAACTTTCACGCCACCCTCCGGATAAGACCAATCTGGACTAAAGTCGCAAATCTTTAAAAATTTTTTATCGCAATCTAAGTCGCTATGTGCAGAGTCCACATCATAATGACCCAGAGTCTGCAAATGCTGATGACATTCATCAACCACTCCACCACTATGATGATGAGCAGCAACCCCAGCCGACTGCTCCAAAGCTGTATTGGACAAAGCCTGCTTATCGTCTAAATCCAGTTCGGGGAATTCAACCAGCATATCAAAGGCATCTAAATGAGCAAAGACATCGTCAGTGTCTTCATCATCAGCTTCAGCGCCGGCAGATAATTGATCAGTTTCACACTGACCATTCTGAGTTGTTGATGCACTGGTAGCAATGCTATCGGCGATACCACCACCTGCGCCATCATTTTCTCTATCCGAATGCATGAAATCCAACGAGGTCAATAGAGTGCTATCATTTGGCATATTCGCTATTAGAGTGCGTTGTATATCATCATGTGACAGATCCAGAGTTTCGTTAAAGAATCCCAAAGGGTCATGCATTTCATTCGTGGTGTGTTGCAGATGTTGCGAACCCTGCTGATATTCTATTTGGTTAAGGTGACCGTTTGATTCAATAGCCTCAAAACCTATAGCAGCGGTGCTATTGCTGCCGCTGTTATGTAAATTATCGCTATTATTTGTTTTTGTTACTGTCGTTGTCTGGTTTTGGGAATTTTGGGAGTTTTGATTTAAAATGGTGTTATTGCAATTGGAAGCTTTGGATGCTGCACAACCAGTAGTTGGATTCTTATTAATATTACAATTGTTGAAGTCATCTAATTGATTGTTTCTGTTGTTGTTTTCAGCAGAGCTGTTGACGTTAATGTTGTTGGAAGTGTTCATCTCGTTGTTCGAAGACATCTGAATCGAATAAGTTTGAAAGAAAACAGCAATTAGTAAGGGAAAATAATTCGTATCATTAAAATAAGTAAGTCATAGTTGATACAAATTTACTTGCCATCCGTTTCGAGCTATGATTTTGAAAAACTTTTATTTCATTATAATTAGACTAATGCTTGGCAATTCTTCAGAGAGAAGATCAGTTTTATTTAAATTGTCCTTTGAAATTACAGAGTACAGAGAGTGAAAGGTATTTTGCGTAAGCGTACAACGGGCAAATACGTTATTTGAATAAAACAGCCAGTTTGGTTTTGGAAGAATTCTAAGTTATCAGTAAAAATGGTAGAGAACTACGCTGACACCAATAGAAAAACACACCAATAACCCGTAACTCCACCCGCATATAACGTTATTTGCATTTTCCAGCATTCTTTCTTAAATACTTCTTAAACAATCGAAAATGAAGCTTCCAAACTTTTTCAAATCTCTTTGTTCTCGTTCCTAAAAACTGCTACATTAAAAGGACCTGTTATTTGGTGTTGCTCTATAAATTTGATGTTCACTGACACGAAATGTAGACAAATGTTTATTAAAAACATAATAATGATATCAATTTATTAACAGTAGTTGATTATTTCTCGTCGAGTTCAGCATATATGCACAGAAAATACTTGTTTTTTACTTTGTAATGCTTATTTCCGATAAAACCAACCAATTACTATAAATATGAATTTTTACTTCACTCTGATTAAAAACAAATCTTGCATAAATATCTGATATCTCTAATTAGTTATTACAGAGCGTTTGCTACATTTCAGTGAACGTCATTTTGGAGTAGAGCGTAATATTTTATCCCTTTACCTTCCAATAAGGTTTTTTGAAGTCGCACATTTCCGCTGGCAATTTTCCCATTTGCATTTTGTTTTCAAAATATTTCTTCACATATTTTAATACAATACAATACAATATTAAATGAAAATACTAATTTTCAATTAACAATTTCTCACATTCAATTAGAAATGTTACTATACCACGATAAAAATAGTAGAAAATTATGCATACTGAAGCAATACCTACCTTCCTACTGGTAGCAGCAGCCTGCATAGTGAAAAGATGTACAATTGTTTTAATTTGTTGCAGACAAATGCAAACAAATCATGAAATTGTTTAGAAAAAAGGAAAAGTCTTCTAGCTCTTTCCTTGGAGAAAAAAATGTAGCGACTTAAGTACATATTCAAAACGGATAAACATGGCACAATTCTTCAAATTCCTCATCGACATCTTTATATTTTGCTTTCAGATTCTTTTTACTTTCTGAAGATTGGTACGTAACTAATAGTCCTTAAACTATCCTATGTATTCACAATTTAAGGACCAATATTTCCATTAAATAATTTGACCGTTTATCTTATAGCCAAATAGCGGCATCTTCTGACCGTCACCTAGCTTTATCGTTCTGTTCCATTGTTGCAAATTTTCAATTTTTATAATTTTGATTCTCTCGTGTTTGTGCCTGTCATTTTAGAACATTTGCCTGAACCTTCCCATTAATGGTAACCACAACTTTATTTCTTACGATATTCGAAAAACTAATTTAAAGGTAAATCATATAATACAAACAATGACAATGGGGAGGGGTTATAGCCCAGTAATTTTGCTTGCCACCTACCTGTGCATTCTCACTAACAGTCGTAGCTGTAGCAGCAGTAGTAGTGGATTTTTGATTTACATTCGTAAATGTCGGTTGTTCTTGCTGCTGCTGTTGTGAAGATGAGTTTAACGATGAGGAGGACAGCGATGAGGACGACTCTGAGATGGAACCGGATGAAGAAATCATTAAATGCGGTTGCTGCTGCTGTTTATTATGCGGTAATGCGGAAGAGACAGCCGAAGAGGCCAGAGGTTGGTGTTCTGGTGACATACACATGGGTTCAACAGTTGAGGTGATGGGGGATGTAGATATGGACGACGAAGACGACAGTGAGGGCGGCGATGTGGACGTAAGGACTGAAGCGGGGGTTTGGTGTTGGTGCTGCTGCAGTTGTGGTTGCTGATGTTTATTGTTTTGGATTTGTAACTTATAAAATTCCTCCTGGTGTTTTTGTTGCTGCTGCTGAGGATTGAGAATAGAATTATTGTTATTATTGGAAGTATTTATTTGATGATGATGCTGATGTTGATGTTGTTGTTGATTGTAATTAGTGGCAAACTTTGTTGTAGCCGTTGTTGTAGTAGTAGTACCATTATTAGTTATAGCACTTAAATCATTTTGCTCTTGTTGTTGCAATTGATGATGCAATGTGGCAATTGTTGTCGTTACTGTACCATTAATGTTGCTGATATTTGTGTTGTGGTTAAGTTTAGTATTTCTATTCGTTGTATGTTGCTGATGTTGTTGACGCTGATTCAACATATCTGCAATATCGACACTACCACCACTGCCGCCATTACCGTTTGAACC
>JAHXMU010000387.1:727442-738225 GCA_019455685.1 Philornis downsi
ATATTGTTGCATATTTTATTTGTTATTTTTTGTTATAAAATGTTTTTTGTAAAAAATTTATAAAAATAGAAAAAAAATACAAAATATTAAAATATACAAAAAAATACAAAAAATGAAAAAGTTTTAAAAAAATTTTAAAAAATCGAAAAACTAAAAATTTTATTGCATTATTGTGTAAAACTTAAAAAAAAATTTTTTAGTTTTTTGATTTTTTAAATTTTTTAAAATAAAAAATACAAAAACATATAAAATAAATTGTTCCAAATTTGAAAATTTTTTTTTAATATAAAATACATATTATCTTTATCTTCTATATATATATGTATAAATCAATTGCTGTGCGTTAGTCTCGCTAAAGCTCGAGAACGGTTGGACCGATTTGGCTCATTTTGGTCTTAAATTATTGGTAGAGTATTCCGGAAGGTTTAAAAGGTTTTATTTGAAGTGATAGATGGCGTTGGAGATGAGATTTTTGCATTTAATTTTTTTTACCATATTAACATTTTGAAGGCAAAACAACGTTTGCCGGGTCAGCTAGTTTCATATAAAAATGGTTTCTTTTTTCTTTTTTTTTAATAAAAAATACAAAAATATATTAAAAAAATTGTTTTACATTTGACAAATTTTGTGTAAATTATAAAATATGTATCATTTCGTATATAAAAAAATATTGTTTCAAATTTGGCAAATTCTGGGTAAAATATAAAATACTTATTATTTTCATATAAAAATGGGTTTCTTATAGAGTCACTGACTGATCTCATCCCACACCAAACGACTAAAACTATGCTCACAGAATCTCTTGTGTACATTCTTCTTATGGAACGACCGCGCGAATCATGAAGTTGAGAGTGTACATTCTTGTCTATATCTGTCGTACTTTTAAGTGACAAAACAGGGAAGAAAAGAGACAAAATGGCACAATAGTACCGTCGCCTTGAGAAATCAACAAAATTAAGGTTATATATTTTTGAAATTCGAAATTACGGTAGATAAAGCAAAAAGTAAATGAGAACATGCGTCTGAAACTGAAAATATCAAACGTGTGTATTTGTTTCACTGGCATTTAGCGCAATAAAAAAGGATTTCTGAAATTCTTACCTACAGAGGATACAACTGGAAAATGACAGGAAATTTTGAGAAATTATTTTTTTATAGAATAAAATAGGAAATAACGAGAATAAAAATGGAACTGAAATTCCTAAAGTAGAAGCACACATTCCACCTGCTGCGTTAGTCGTATCAAATTTTGTACTCTTAAGTGTTAAAACAGACTGACAGAAATAGCACAATTACAATGTCTAAAGGATCTGGTTTACACTATGCTAAACAAAGAAAATAGGACAATGCAAATAAACACAAATCATTCATTATTGATATTTTTGTTGTCAGGTTATCTAAGGCATAGGCTACGCAAGATTTTTTCTAAATTAAGAAGAACCAAAATTGATACAGACGACGAAACCTGAAAACAAGAAATTAGGAGTGTACACTTATGTCAGATCAAATCGAAAAGTGATTTGAAATGGTTTCTGACACAAAAATTGATTAAAAAAAAACTTTCAAAGCGGGAAAGGAAGGTGATGAACTCGATATCATCAATAAACGAATGAAGTCAGAATCCTGCAATTAGAGTTGTGCACCCCTCTTGCAACGCAGACGTTCGATAAAAAAAATTGCATTTTTGGTAAGAAACAGAGACGTAAACGAGCAAAACTATTAATTTAACAAACATTTGCAATCGTCGGTATCATGAGAAATTACGATTCCACCCTCTTCCAAAGTAAAAGTAAAATAGGGTTGAATGTAAGATTTTTCAAGCGAACGTTGTCGCTTTTCGTAAAGGAAGAAATAGAGAGAATAAAGATTTTCTCAATCCCATTTTTTCTAAAAATTATTTTATTCACAGAATGAATGCGTGATTTTGATTTTGAACACCTTACAATAACACGAAAGATAAACGCAATTGAATAAAGCATTTTAAAGTGTCTAACTTTAAAATTAAAGTGAAATGACAAAGCTGGACAAAACATGAGTCTTCAAACAGAATGAATGAACAAGCATGAAGTAGTCAAGAATTGCTAATTTCGAAACTTAAATGTAAAATAACCAGACACAAATAAATACAAGCGTCTTCAACATATTTTGTCCTCAAATAACGAATTTTTGTTTGTTTTCTACTTCCCCATTATTCAATTCAACTCACTGTTCAAAAATAGGAATTTTTATTTGGATATCAAAATTCAAAAACATAAAGGAGGTAAGTGGAAATATCAATAATGACATGCATTTATTTACATATACAATGTAATTCTTCCATTTATTAGAAAAATATATATATAGTCCTGCATCGTGGAAATGATTCTGTGGATTTCCTAGCGAAGGTGAACAAGATCGATGTCAGGTATATAATTGTTGGAAGATTCTTATTTTGTCCAGCTTCGTCATTTCTACCTTATTTATTCATTTATTTATTATTATTATTATTATTTTTTTTTCTTTTTTTTTTTTTTTTAAGAAAAGTTTTACTTAAATATTTTATTCAGTAACGTTTCTATTTTCTGTAACTGTAAGTAATTTAAAACAAAATTCACGCATTCATCGACTTACCTTTGGCCCCACAATAACATTTGGCGTTGCACCACTCCCAGCGTTATGAGCAAAATTCTCAGCTGCCGAGGCGGGTAAACGTTTCTCGGTCGATGATTTGATAAGACTGGGACGGCGCATTACAGGATGAGTGCAGGTTTTGCCATCGGCACAAGATGCGTCGCCACAACCGCAGTCTAATTGTTTGACCAGAGCCGCTTGACGGGACAAACGTTGTTTCTCCATTAGTTGGCAAACGATTGATTCAACAGTTTCAGCGGTCTAGGAAAGAGGTAGAAATATTTTCACCTAATGTTTAAATATTTATGTGCATTTATTATTTACAAATGAAATTGGGAGTTAGTAATTACAAATTATATACTCCCCATCATGAACTCACTAACTAATCAGAAAATAAGTGATCTGAGAATTATTCGAAGAATTCGAAAAACATGGCGGAACTAAAGAGATAACTCTTCGGCGATGCCGTCCTGCCACGTGTTATGGGAAGTTTCTTTCTTAATGCGTTGAAGATTTGAAAGCTAACCCTGGCTCCAGCAAACCAATTTCTCAAACTTTTCAAATAATTACCAAATTGATTATTTTCTGATTTTGATCGACCATAGTGCGATCTAGCAAACGACAAGTCTAGTAAATGCTTCTCAAACTGTGACGTTGTGAATCGCAGGCCGGTTTGGACGCGATCCAATAACGACAATCAGCATTAAAACGAAATATTTTATACTACATTATTTCGTTGCGTTCTATCTACTTGGGGTCCTGGCATTTACAAACAGTTTAAAATTATATTATATACACTACAATCTTACAAATCTTACAATCTTACTAAATGTCCAAGGAAAACTGATCGGCGAACACCAAATTTTGCTTTGGACTACTTTTGAAATTTAATAATTATTTCTGTAACACATTTCGCCGTAGCCCAATTTTCTTCGAAAATAAAAATGCCTTGAATGAAAATTGATACTCTTACAATGCTTATACGATTCTGTGAGTTGAACCTGACCGAAACGATATCTTTAGTAAAGATATCCAAATCTTTTATTGAGTAATTTTATGCCAAACGATCTAATGCACAGGGCTGCAGTCTATCGTGCGACTTCTATCATACAAATTTTTTTGTCGAAAATAATTTGTTTCTGTTCTCCTTTGCCGACCCACCTTCGGTGATCCTTTTCAATATTAAAGATGGAGATGGAAGTATTATAATAATTATAATAATTCTAATCCAATATTTATACTAAATTGTTGAATTTGTATGGGAAAGCTTCGGACAGGGTTAAAAATGCTTTGTCCGCCAATAGAAAACAGTCTGTTTCACAGAATTTTGTGAAGAATTCATTTTACCCCAAAGCAAAAATCTTAATTTTGTTGTGTAACCGAAAGTAGTTGGAATGAATTGAATGAATCTTGTGCTTACCGATATTTCTATGTCATTACCGGAATCAGACTCATCATCTGAAGTCACCGTGGATACTAAGAAATCCAAATAAGAATTGAAAATAATTATTGGGTAATGAAATAACGCCACCGAACCGTCTACTTACACATTGGTTTAAGCTGACTAACTAACTCCTCCTTAGTCCATTCCTTTTTGTCACCCCATAAACTAATACTCGGCGCAATGACAGCCATTTTGTTGTCATCTGGATATGGTACATTCAAATAGTGAACCAAAACTATATCGGGATTCTGTGGCAGAGGAATTTGAAATTATTAAAATCAATCAAGTAAAATACAATTTCAGTCAAGGCTTTTGCCTTTATGTCAAGCTTACCTGTAACAACCAGTAACATCTGCGATGAAATGTGGGCAAAATGGCAGAATGTACATAACAACCATAGATGCACTGCAAGAAATTAAATTAAATTTATTAACTATTTGTTATACTATCGCTGGCAGACAAACAAATAAAATCATAAAAATGTTGTAAAACTCAACATTGACGGTATGGTAAACAAAGATATTGAAGAACGGTGGCAAAGAAAAATTAGAAAATTATACAATATTCAAATATAAAAAAAATTTGTTGACGGAAATTGAATAGTTCCAATATCACTGCCGCATCTTTAAATAGATTTTTAGATTTTTTATGCAGAACAGAACTCCAAGCTGATTTCTAGAAACGCCACATTCGTTGGCCGCTAAGTTCTCCTGAACTTACTGATTTTTTCTTATGGGTTTATTTCTAACAAGAAATCAGTAAATTTGGATGATTTAAAACGAAACATTCGAACTATAATTGAGGCGATCGCGCTGTTTGTTTAAGTTCCTTTAGGCATCCTGTAAATTTTATTATGGAATTATAAATGAAAGTAATTTAATTTGGTGCGTTAAATGTTTTTCTTTTTTAATTTTATTAAAAATATTCACTTTCATTTCGGTTGTAATTTACAAACCGCATTTTATCCACATCAGCACCAATCGTTCACATTAAACCTAGGCCAGCTTTTTATCTACGAAGAAATCCGCACAGATTCCGATTGAATGTGAAAACATTACGACACAAATATTTTAATTTGCCGACCCGATAAATTGGAAGGCCCAAAAGGTAGAATTTGTATCAAACTTTGGTGTGTCTAATTTGAAAAGAAGAGGATAACGTCAATGTTGGATATTGTTTATGGCTGAACCCCCACCCAGATTGTAAATGTCTATTGAACAAGATCTCTTCCTATTTCATACTTTCCCATATTTACATTAACAACTACAACTTTTTGGAATTTATTATAAAATGTCTGCAATTATGTATGGAATACAATGTCAGATAAATGTCCGCCTCTGTTAGCCTCACAAATGCGAGCTCTTTTAAGCACATTTTTCATTACATCCTCACACATTTCACACGGTATTTCATTAATATCGTCACGAATATTTTGTTTGAGTTGCTCAAGCGCTCTGGTTTACTTGCTTTTCAAATATCCCCACAAAAAGAAGTCCGGAGCAGTCATCCGGCCGTGGAGGCCAATTAACACCATTTCTTGAAATAACTTGTAGTGGAAAGAGGTAATTCCATTGTAATCGTGGCTGTATGCGATGTGGCACCGTCTTGTTGATACCACATGTTAATCAAGCCCAAAGCATGCAGTTGTGGCGTTAAAAAGTTTTCAATTATATCACAATATCGCTCCCCATTGACAGTTACCGTTACGCCATTTTCAGTTTCAAAGAAGTAAGGTCCAATGATTCCTCCTGACCAAATTGCAAACCAGACTGTCACTTTTAATGGATGCAAAAGTGACTGATGAATAATTTGAAGGTTTTCCATTGCCCAGAACTGTCTATTCTGTTTATTCACATATCCATTCAAATGAAAATGTACGTGGCGTAAATGGTCTTGTGGAAGAAGCTCTTGTGTCAACTGAATCTTAAATGGAAACAAATGCAAATCCTTGTGTAAAATTGTGGCCAAAGTTGTTATTTGAAGACCAAGCTCCTGACCACGGCATCGTATTGAGGTTGATGGATTGTTTTGAACACTTTTTGAGCAACAGTAATGTTTTCAGCCGATTTTGCAGTACGTTGCCCTATCAGCTACAGACGCTCTTTCTTCGAACTCATTCACTACACGATAAATAGTGCGTCTTGTTGGCACGTTGTTTCTCCCAAAAATTTCACATAACTTTCTCATCGTCACAGTAATCGATGATTGATTTTGATAAAATGTTTTAACGATTAAAACACGTTGGTTTATCAAATATTTTTCCACAATAAATTTGCCACGTCTCTACTTCACGACTACTAAATATGAACTGTCAAGACTTTCCGATACAAAAATTTAAGACTAATAACTGGTACTATGCAGTGTACTATTCAAGAGCACTTTTTTTTTTAAGTGGCAACATTTTTACCTCGCAATATATTCGATCATGCATTTGTTAACTTAAAAAGGAAGTAGTAATAAAAAAGACGCAACTTATCGATTTTACAAATACATTATCTAACATATTATGAAGTAAAAATATCAGCTGTTCTAATTTCATTCTGGGAAATCAGCTGTTCCAATTTCTATATAATTCATTTCATAAAAGCTGGAAATGCCACAAAAGAATGTCTCTTGGATTTATTCCCCAGTGAAAACAACATAGTGGCTAGCTTAATTCTCTGTTCGATATTTGTATCCATGGTAAAAACCACAAAACGCACTTAACATGTAAACAAACTCAATGAGAGATTGCGTTCAAACTCCGGGTCAGTATAGAGGACAGTTGTTTAACTGGTCAATTCTCAGTATTTTTTTTTTTTGACTATGGGGCTGAAGTATGAATGCTATAATAAGATGAGTATTGGGTACTGATTAGTGGATACCTGACAGTTATTTCTATTTCTTATAAATGTAGCATTCAATGCTGAGTCCACCCTTACTGCTCTTGTAACCTTCTCCATACTGTAAACGACAATTTGCAAAAGTTTGATCTTAATCTTATGAACAGTATGGGAATACAGACCTGTTCAATAAAATCGTTGCTTTCCATCCCAAATACAAGGAAAAGCAATCATCCAGCACCCTCATCTTGGCTGTTGTACAAAATCTTATTATTTCAATAAATTTATTAAAATTGCAAAATTTCTAGAAAAAACAAACATATTTTTCTTATTGTCGACGGCGGAAAAAAGACTAACGAAGCCTCCGCTTCTGTCATGTCAAATACTGGCAGTAACAACTATAAAAACTATCACAGTCAAGTGCCAACATACCAACCCTTTTTTGCTCCTCGGTATCAAGAAACTGAACCGGCTGAAATGATAAATTTTATTTTGTGATATACCGCTGTTTTGTAATCTAATTCATAGACTTTTTTGAGTAAGCACCAAAAAAAAATATTCCAAAAAGCTGTGCAATGGAGTGAGGAGGTTGGCAAGGGGAGGGTAACAAAAATTCTTGTAAGAACTTCAAATAGAAGGAGGTGGAGAACTTTGCTATGTGAGTGTCCTATGTGAATATTAGTAGTCAGTTATCGCGTTAAAAATATTCCAGACATTAGACAGACGCTTTTGTTGTCCTAGCATTTCCGTCTTCAAACAAAATCATAAATCTTCAAGATACATTTATTCGTTCTAACTTGAGAGCGGGAGAGGGAACAAAAGTGTATTTACATCCTTTTTTTTTTAAATACACTTAAATAGAAATAACACTCGAAAAGAATGTCTTAGAAATTATGAAAAAAACACGTTTGTATACACAGTGGAGGATATTGGTAAGAGATTACAAACAATTTAAGCATGATTCGAATGATTGGAGGTGAAACTTGGTTCTAATTTAAAGGGATACATATCGTGAATTTTGCGGGTGTCGTAGACATGCAATTTGGAAATTACACCTTAATTCGATTCACAGATTTGCATGAGGTGATACCTGGTTACGCTGACACGTGATCCCAAGTCATAATCAAAATCTAACAGCATCAACGAAACCACCTGAAACGGCATCATTACATCTGTTCTTACAAGGAAAAACGACTTAACTAAAAATTTTCCATTTTGAGATATTCAGGTATGTGATACAAAACGTTTTCGATTTAAAATCGATGCAAAAACGATGAAAGTTGTGATGCACATCTTTTTATCGATTTCATTTTGGTTTGAGCTGAAATCGATTTCGATTTCATTTTCCATTTCGTTCTATGGAAAATATGAATAAGAAAGGTGTGATAGAAAACGAATTACCGTTTTCATTTACGATTTTAAATCGAGTAGTCTTTGTGTGGCGATTTTTCAAAGTCGCATTTCTTTATTCGGAAGAAAAATAATAAATTGCGAACAATTTAAAACTAAAGTGAAGAAAATTTGAAATGTAGGTATTTATATCAAACATCTGATAAAAAACATATTTATTTTGTACATTTCAAGGGAAAGCACGCTTATAGCTTCGTTGTTTGTATTATTTTCTAAGGAAGGTTCGTCAGTATCGGAATCTGCTGTTAGTCTACTATCCAATATGAATTCTTGATTGATGTTGTAAAACTTACACATGTTGTGAAGAGCACAACAAATGTTAATTACTTTTACGACTTTAGACGGCTTATACCATAATGCGCGATACAAACACCTGAATCTGCTTTTAAGAACACCTATTGTTCTCTCTATTATATTCCGTCCTGAAGCGTGTGCTTTGTTGAACTTGTGCTCAGGCGAACCAGCAGTTGGATTTCTGTATGGGGTCAAAACAAATGGCTCAAGTCCATATCCAGAGTCTGCCAGAAGCCATGAACCACAATCTCCATTTTCATACATGGAACAATAAGTCTTTTTGGACGCTTAAATTCCTCACAAACGAATCATGACTTGAACCTGGTCGCGTTGCATCCACAGCCAAAATATTCATTTTATAGTCGCAAATCTAAAAAAAAAATTGAATTAATACAAAATTTACACATATATAACTCATCTAAATTAACTCACAATCATGGCATTTATGCTGTAATATCCTTTTCTATTATAAAACAAATGTTCCTGAGTACCTGGTTTAATTATTGTAATGTGGGTACTGTCTATGCAGCCAACAACACCTGGAATTCTGTATTTATTAAAAAAATGTTTTTTTTTTTTTTTTGACTTCAACATTTCTTGTGGCTCAGCGGAAAGTTTTATCCAGTATTGGCACAACACCTGCTCCAGGAGAACAACCATGCGTCCAAATATTTTAGAAAATGTGGTGCGGTGCATAGCTATGGCAACATCATTCCCCACAGAGCGTTGAAAGCAGCCTTCAGCGAAAAATCTGAGCGTTGCTGCCAACTGGATTGCTAATGGAATGGACGAGGGTGTTACACCTGTCCCAAGTTTATCCATTATCCAAATAAAGGCTTCTTTATTTAAGCGAAATCATTCTACAAAACTATAAACAATTATGTATTACTGAAACCTTGGGATAACACATTTGGTTTACTTTTTTCCCGGCAAATCTAGTGGGTTGGAAGCATCGCGTAATTTTTTCCTTTTAATATTTTCTTCTTTATTTGATGCATCACTTAAAATTGCGGACTCTGCGACAATAAATGCCATGTTATAAAATTATTTTTCAGCTTACACTTGTTAATTTGATTCTTGTTGTGCAAACACTTGTATTTTAAAACGTAAACAAATGCTCTAAGTTGTATTTTGCAAAAGAATATGGTGGAAATGAAACACAACTGGAAAATGAAATCGATACGATTTCTGTCACAGCTAAAATCGATCTGTTCGTTTTGGTACTTCGTTTTCATTTGAAAACGAATCGATTTGCATCACATACCCCATTAAATCTTTCAAAAAAAAAAAACTATTATGAGAACCTGTAATAAATCCGAAATATACGGAATTTAGAAATAATTAATAACAAAATAAAAAAAACTCGAATTAATATCAACAAGTACGATAGAGACATTAGTTAATTTATCAAAAATCGTCGTTGCTTGCCTATTTTACATTGGAAATTGAACATAAATATGCATCAGAATAAGTACAATAATAACAACGAATAAACTCGACTTTGATCTAAACTCACTTAAGTCCTTTTTCCTTAAAAACCCTGGTATACTGAAATCACAAATGAAAATAATATAACGAAATCGCTATCAAAAGATATACAGAGGAAGGGGCTCGAAATGTTACTTCAACAAAAACTAAAGACTAATGAATACATTTTCAGTTTTTGGCACGCGCCAATCCGTTATGCCTACAGGATATCATTGTACGCCGCACTTAAAAATGTTATCGAAATGGAATTCAAATAATGTTACTACTTTGTTACTGCCTAGAAAATTTCAAAGTCATTGATCGTGAGCTACGACATTTACGTATGTATAAACAAAATGTTTGTGTATCGTAGCATTACAAGCTTGAGTGATACTACTACCATCAACAGAAATGGTCCGAAAGGTGAATGCCAGAATTGAAAGTAATCCACGACAAAGCGCAGTTCCGTTCATGAAAAATTTCATGTGTTCGCTCATAGCATGGGACGCATATTGAAAATTTAATTATCACTGTAAGATTTATCACCTGTACAAAAGGCAGTTCGTCTAGCAAGAGCAAAGGTATTGAAATACTTCCACGTTGGTGGCAAATTTGGTCTTTTACGATGTAAAACTATTTACGGTTTAGCAATATTTTAAACGCACAAAACGATCAAGTATGGTCAGAGAGCAAGTTAAAAAGATAGTTTAAAACACCGAATTGCTCTGTTAAAACA
>JAHXMU010000388.1:0-41741 GCA_019455685.1 Philornis downsi
GCATATGCATAATCTGCTTATAAGTACTCGCAGATATACGAGTATTTATAACTAATGAAGTACCAAAAGCATCGCTTCACTCACAAAGGAGTCTTAAAATTGTTTTGTCATGCTTCAAAAAGTTTTTTTTTTAACATTTTTTTCATCACAAATCTGTAAGCGAGTGGCCATAATACACTTGATGCATTGCTTGTTGATTGGTAACATGGAGTTCTTACAGCAACACTCGAAATCTAACCTGAAATAATTGCGCGTGATTAGTTGTAACAGTATCAGGGCCACAAAATCTATTTATATTTTTTGCCGCCTGGTTTGTGTTTTAGCCTTTATCAAAGAAAAACTGTAAATTATGGCGTATTATTACTTTACTGATGTACATTTTTGTCGTGATCTCAAACAATATATCTGTGTTCACAACCCGTAACAGCCTAACTCGAGTTAGGACACAATTGAGTTATTAGCACCGTCGTATTCAGCGTATCTAAATTTATTTGCTCTCTTTTTCATGTTTGTATCTCTTCTAGGAAGGCAATTAATCCTAAAAAACCTAATAGCTTAAGTTATTTTTCTAAATGACTATTTTGGCATAACTGCCTAAGTCAATTTAGGATTACAACAAATATAAACATTATTTTTTCATCATTGCCTAAATCAACTTAAGTCGTTAATCCAAAAAAATAAAGAAACTATTTTATTTTCCTAACTTGAGTTATTCCGAATTACAATTTCGTTTTTTGACAAACATAAATTGAGTTAAGGTCTTTCTCCAAACTTAAAGTTTTTATTTAATCTGGAATAATAGCCTAACTCAACTTGAACTTTTTGACTTTCCTTCGTTCAACAATTCATAAGAGCCTAAGTGTCTTTTTCGATAATATCTTTTGACTGCGAGAATAAACAACTATTTTTTGTTAACAACTAAGCAAAGAAATTCGTTTCCTTGGAATCTGTAGCAAAGTTTTCCAAAAAACACCTTCTCCTGATTTCCAGTGAAGATTCAAAACTTTAAATTCCTGTACTGAAAATATTGATAAACAGACTTAGGCTGTTATGGGTTGTGACCACAGATATAATCATCTCATCTTTCTAACCACATCTAAGGTAACCTGATCGCATTTATACAACTCGAAATGCAAATTACTAAAGCCATCTATTGGACAAATAATGAATTTCTTTTTTACTATACTTGAGATTCTGTACTGTTAGCAGGAGGCAAAAGACAGAGATAGATAATAATAATTTTATAATATTTTATATATACTCTCTGAAAGGTAGTAAGATAATTGATTAGTAATTCATGATGAATAGAAAGAAAAATTTTAAATTGTAGTATCCCCTGCTCATCTGCAAAATGCTATTGGTTTTGGAGAAAGCACTGCAAAAAGTAAATACTAATTTTTTGCTAGAATATTTTACGGCATTTCGGGGTTGCCACAACATAAAATTGCAAAGCAAACCAATTGAATTTCAACGAATTTTGGGTGAGGATGGAACTGACTTAAGTACAGTTCACTACTTAAATGTCGGGTAAATCAAATCAATCACAGGGAAAACAAAATTTCAAACGCTTCGGGTTTCTCTTCTACTTTTGCAAAATTTAGTAGATTTTGAAAAGTCTGATCAGAAATATATAACCGATTGGCATGATTAAGGCAACTGTGAATTATACAACAAAATGCTGGGAACAAATCCATAACATATTTTGCTAAAAAATTGTTACAAAATGTTCCCTTAATTTTTTAGAATTTGCTATTACGAAGGCAGTCATAAAACTAACCAACCTGACGCATAGATAGCGCCAGCAGTTTAAAAAAAAATTATTTTGGCGAAAAGTGGCAACCTTATAAAACACACGTCTTAAGTTTTGAGGCGCCACCTTGTCTAGCATTTTTATTTGAGCCATCAAAAGTAAAAGATCTCAGTGAATTTGTAAACATCAATATTTCCATTCGAAAGGTCTCAGTTCAACCAATACTAAAGTCGAGCTAGATTCTACTCTACCACGCCAAACATGGTTAAGAACATCCACAAAATGGCATTCGGTGATCGACGGCTGAAGGTGCGTGAGGTAGCTAAAATGATAGGCATTTCAAAAAATGCTATACATCGTATATTGACCGCAGAGCTGAAAGTGAGAAATCTATGTGAAAGATGGGTGCCGCGCTTGTATTCAATAGAGAAAAAACGTCGTGAAGATGTTTCAGCAGAGTGTTTGGCCGCAATAAAGCCGAATTTTTGCGTCGATTCATAACTATGGACGAGTCATAGGTCCACCACTTTACATCTGAGACGAAGGAACAGTCAAAGTAGTGAACTGGAATCGCGCCCAAAGAAGGCGAAGACGGTTCCATCTGCAGGCAAGGACATGACGTCCGTTTTTGGGATGCGCATGGGATAATTTGTATAGATTGATCTTCAAAAAGGAAAAACCATCAATGGCGAATTTTGTGCTTATTTATTGTAGCGTTTAGGTGATGAAAATATGGAAAAAATGCCGCATTTGGCGAAAAAGAAAATGTTGTTTCATCAAGACAATGCTCCAGCACATATTCACTTTTGCTTTGGTGAAAATTAATTAATAAAGTTTGAATTGCTTTATCACATATCTTATTCTCAAGATTTAGCAACCTCGGATTATTTTCTATTTCCAAACTTGAAAAAATTTGCCAACAATGAAGAGGTCAAGTGTGCGGTTAATGAATATTTTCAGCAGTTTGGCAATTCTTACTGTAAGCAGGGTATAGAAGCTATTGAATATCGTTGGAGAGCTAAAAGGAGATTATGTTGAAAATTGAGAAAAATTTTCCCCATTATTTTTTGTTTTCTTTGTTAGATCGGCTAGTTTTGGGACCATCCTCGTACGTTAACAATTTTAAACAAATTTACTGAAACCAGCCTCAATGATTAGCTTATAGCGTACAAGAATTTCTATAAAAAGAGTTGCGGTAATATAATCAATACTCGACATTTTCAGACAAAAAAATCCTACTCTCGTGGCCCTTTTGCCTATAAAAATTATTCCAATAGGATGTATAAGATTTAAATGTACTTTAAGGAAAACAAAACAACTGTGCTTATTAATAAAATCACGTTTTTCAATTTTTCACATTTCTCAACTCAGTTCCCTGCAAACGTGATCGTCTTTGTAAAGGGTGGCGCATAAGTAACGTTAACGGCGACTATATTGAATGCGTTCTGGTGCATCATTATTGGGTTTTAATCGTGAACCAATTACATCTTATATGGGAAAAAATGTAACATATGTAAAATTCTTTGCAAAGACCGTCTAGTTTCGGGGTTTCCCTCAATACTTGCTTGCACTCGAGCACTGGTCACTTCATTTCGAACTGCACGAGGTCTTCCAGCATGCGGAAGATCATAGACGGCCCCTTGTTAACTAAACCGCTGAACCAATTGGTAAATTGTTGGAGCATTTCGAACAAGAAAGAAATTTCGATATAATCTGAATAATCGAATGCTGACTTTCAAAGTAAAATTGAACAACTTTGGTTCTTTATTCTGTGCTGAGCCTTTCCATCATAAATTTCCCAAGTATTGTTTAGTTAAGAGACAAAAAAAAAAGACTTAGACAAAAAATGTATTCACTGATCAAATCTAAGCGTTACTTATGCGCCACCCTATACTACCTATACATTTGAAGTTTGATTTAAAAGTTTGCATTGGGGTACAGCAGCAATTTTAAGATATTGATAGGATAGCCATAAACCGAAACTTATTTCGATTATGGTTTCGATTACGGTGATACCAGTCGTACAATTTCAGTTAACTTTTGGTTAATGATTCTGCAACGGTTCCCATATTTTGAAAATATTGCTTACAATTTATAATTTTGGTAAACCGGTATGAATGTGAAGAGAAATCCTATTTAATTTCAATTAAAGAATTTACAGAGTGTTGTTTGTTTTCTACAGTGACCACGTTAATTTCAGTCTCTTGACAGTGTACAGAAGAATACAAACCAAGTTAGTTGTTAGATCAAGTACATATTTCTAAACTAAAAATATTTGTAAACATTTGGTTGCACTAAAAGTCAATTTAATAGTCTCACACAAGGAAGATAAATTGTGGACGCTATGGCAAATCCATTTTCAGACTGTATTCTTAAGTAAATTGTAAAATTAAAAGTAAGTCAGATACAGAAACCTCAGACAGGTGAACTGACTTACATATACCTTCACCCAACGTGACCTTTGTCTTGGTTCGGAAGATTCTTATGAAAACAATCCTCGGAATTAGAACTCAATAATTTGTATTAAATTTGCCAATTTTTTATGTGTGGCAAGGCAACGCAGTCCACTTTCATTTGCAAAACTGTGAAGGATATGATTCTAGAAATATGAATTAAATTAGATAATTTGTATGGGAGTTACCAGAGAGGGTGTGGCAATCCGGTCGATATTTTTTTTTTTTTAAATTTTAATAATTTTTACAAAGCAATAAAATTGGTAGAAATTTAGCTAACTGCATACTACGAATTAGGAATTGTGGTGGAAAAATTAAATTTCAATAATTCGGCCAATTTGTATGCGAAGTGCCAGAAGGGATATGGCGATGCCCCCCATTTTCTATTCTCTGAACTTAGATTACTAAACGCATGCTGTACGTAAAATCTGACAGGATTCAGTACAACTGCTTGAAAGAGGTGAAACTGAGAACATAACATTGTATGGAACAGAACAGAGAACATAACATTGTCAGCCCTGTATATTATCGCAATGTACGCACTGCCAAAAAAATCGCTTCTGTTAGTGAAAGTGTAGCAGATAATTCGAATTTCAATTAAGGGCGCTATGGCCGTAGGATAACCGACTTTTGTTGGCCTGCAATTGAAAATTATGAACTGGACGATATCTCAACAAGACGGTGCCACGAGCCACACAACCCTACCAATTTTGGCTTCGCTGCATGAGAAGTTTTCAGAAGGCTTAATTTCACGCCTTGGCGACGTCAATTTTCCACTAAGATCGTGTGATTTGACGCCGTTAGACTTGTTTGTGGAGCTACGTCAAAGACCGTGTTTACTGGGATAATCCCCAAACGTGAAAACCAAAATTCGTCAAATTATAGCCGAGATACCGCCCGAAATGTGCGAAATAGTGGTCGAAAACTATCTCATAAGGATTCACTGCTGCTACCAATGCAGTTGTATTTCGATATTCCAATGATATTGTATTTCGTACATAATGGCAAAGTCCAAGCATTATAATGAAATATAAGTTTCCTCGAAATCATAGCTTTATGTGCGTTTGATTTAACTTTACTTTTGAAACCGAATAATGGATAATCCATAACCCTATAAGCTAACGTAGCATATAAGTTAACAAGTTAATATCCTAATATAAAATGTGACTGACCGTGGCGCTATAGTTATTACACGCGGCTACCGCTCGCATGATTCCGAGTTTAACCCCCCATACAGGCACTTATCATTATTTGAGTGCCGGTTACCCCGAAGTGTCTAACGAACACTTCAAGTATTATAGCTGGCTAATCGACACTTTTGTGATACTGTGACACTACGGAATTTGTTTTTTTCTGGTTTTTATATATGTAAGTTGCGTGTTGACTCTGAGAAATATCGCATATAAAAGGGCCACGGCTTTTCTGCCACACCCGCCAAAGGACACTGGAAAAAGGTTTTTGTAAGTCTGTTCAGCGGGCTGAGATGTTTATACTGGTTTCAGGATACATCTTTCAATGTTTTGAGAACATCTGACAAATATTTCCCACACAAATTCTGAATATTTTAAAGTCTATTCATACACGTTATCAAGTTTATAGGCACAATTTGTAAAAATTATTAATTAATTTCTTATAAAATGGAAAATCAAATCAATAGCAAAGCTGTGAGACAGTCAACATTTTAACGCATTGCTAAAAGTATAGATCTGGTATTCCAAAATTGTATATATCGACCGATTCTTTCGAAAACTGAACGGCTCACATCGTATTAATATGTATACGAGTAAGTGTGTGTATACGTAAACATGTCATTGGTCCGCTACGAATGGACTGGTAGAGCAGACAAGGAAATGATGTAAAATGCAATTGCCCAATGTTCTCAGCGGGTATTATGTGCAGATTTAAGGTAGAATTATATATCCAAACAAACAAACGCCCACACAGACATACACGCGCCCTTACTCATATGTACTGTACATGTATGGACATGCGAGTACATACATACGAGTATGTATAAACATACGTAAAGTTTTTATGTATATTTTCCTATTATGACGTAGAACATGAACAAACTATTTGCAACAGAGACAGAAAATGAAAACTGAAATAAAAACGAAAATGCGAAAATGTGAAAAGGAAAACATAGATTGAATAACTTTACAAATCTTATGAAAATGTTTATGTACCGTTAGGTATACATTAGGGTGATTGTTATGGTGCATGAAACAGTCTAAATGTTGCACAATTTCTCTGCTAACCGGCCAAAATAAGATTATTTTCACTATTAGACAGTCTTTTCCCCCAGCCCAAAAATAATCCTCTCATGTTTAACCGCGTGTGGTCACAACTGTTGAGGTTATCCTGTATACCCGCAAAAGTCAAAAACAATTCAGTGATTTATAAACAATAATTATGTGATCTTATATTCTATTAAGTGTGCAACTAAGTTCCTTCTGTTTACCAATAGATGTCGCCAGCCGTAAGTGCTAGTCAATTCTGCCATAACCTAATCGTCGTGAGCCAAGCTTAGGCATATGGAAAACATACAGCCTTGACACAATAGTGATTTTTTTTCTAGCGTCATATTCTTTTCGTTGTGTGAATATGTATAATTTTGTGACAAATAATCGTCATATGCGGGAAGTATTTATTTTCTTTTTTCAATCGAAGACAACGTCGGCTGAAGGCTATTGAGAGCTTCAAAGCGTTTACGGAGAAGCTGCTTTACGTGAAACATCGTGCCGAGATTGGTTCTATCGCTTTAAAGACGGTGATTTTGATGTTGACGACCGTTCGCGTGAAGGAAGACGAAAAACCTTCGAAGACACTGAAATGACGACATTGCTTGATGGGGATACGTGCCGAACGGAATTTGCTTTAGTTTTAGAAGTTACCTTCTAAGCCATTTCCAAACGATTGCAAGCGTTGGGAATGATTCAAAAGCAAGGAACTTGGCCTTCTTATGAGTTGAAGCCAGGGGACGTTCAGCGTCGTTTTTTCGCCTGTGAACAACTGCTTCAGCGACCAAAACAGGAAGTGTTTTCTTCATCGTATTATAACGGGTAATGAAAAATGGATTCATTACAGTAATCAAAAAAAAAAAAAAAGAAAGTCATGGGGACTACCCGGTCATGCTTCTACATCGACGTCTCCGTCGAATATTCACGCTGCGAAGGTTATAATCTGTATTTGGTGGGACCAGGTCGATGTTATTTATTACGAGCTATTTAAACCATCACAGGGGATCGGTATCGACTTCACTTAATGTGCAAGAAACGGCGTACCGTCATTTCGCCCAATGACATTTCGCCCAAAACGAAAATGACATATCGCCCAAATATGTCATTTCGCCCAAAACCCTAATTACTAAAATGACATATCGCCCAAAAGCAATGTCATAAGACCCAAACTAAAATGACATATCGCCCAAAAACATTGATCGTTGGAAATTGGAAAATAGAATTTTAATAGAATGGATGTTGGAAAATAGAATTTGTGTAAGAAGTTGTAAAAACAGTGAGCATTCCGAGCACCCTAGTCAGGAAGATACGTACCAGGAATTGAAATCCTTGAAAAATATAAAAGCCGAATGTAAGAGCTCGACAACGTTGCGGAATGATACCAGTACATTGGCTAACACAAGAAAAGCATTTCGAAGGGAATGCGAAAGGTAAGTAATCTTACGGTGGTGGTAACAACACACGGTGGCCGCGTCGCGAAACGCGCGTTTCAAAAACTTCTATAACTTTCCACAATACGCGGAGAGGCACGAAAATGTTATTCTTCAGCATGACAACGCTCGGCCTTAAGTGGTCAAGCACGTTAAAACTTACCTATAAACGCTGAAATAAGAAGTCTTACCTCATCCGCCATATTTTTCATTGCGCCGTCCAAATACCAATTGTTCCGATCGATGGCACATGTTCTGGCTGACCAGCAGTTCCACTCATATGACGACATCAAGGAATGGCTAGATTCGTGGATAGCCTCAAAAGATGTACAGTTTTACCGTGGCGAAATTCGAGCTTTGCCAGAAAGAGAGGAAAAAGTGCTAGCTATTGATGGGCAATACTTTCAATGAATCATTTGTAAACATTTTTTCATAATAAAGTAGCATTTTTATGAAAAAAAAAAAAAAAAACAACGAGAACTTAGTTGCGCACCTAATAATTTAAGGCAAAGTCGATATATATGGAAGCGTGTAGAATCATATGTTTCGGAGTTAATTAGTTATCGAGATTGAAATGTATTGGACTTGTGAAGCTGTATTCTTATGACAACAATAACGTCCAGTGCTCTACCATCCATGGACAGTATGACAGCCAAAAGAGTGCCATAATATCTATAGACATAATGATATCGATAGAAGTGCCTTAATTACCATGAACCAAGTAACACAAGATTCATACAATAGTAAGGCTTAGTCGATATATTATGTACGAAGAGGTAGTCGAGGCACATGAAATACATGAGTCTATATATCGTGCAGGAAATTACGACAATTATTCAATAAGAAAAAACCTCTCCACACCAGTTGTTGGATACAGTTAATCGCCTTCACTGAATTAGATAAATTACAATGAATTTTCTTACCATTGTATTGAATTATATTGAATCAAATTGAATTATATTGAATTACAATGAATTAAATTTAATTATCATGAATTACATTGAATCAAATTTAATTATATTGAATTACATTGAATTAAGTTTGCTTACCTGAAAAATTGTACAAATTTTTGAATTGTTGAATTTGAATTACTATTACTATTGTATTATTGCAATACATTTCTATTATTGTTGTATTTAATATTACTACCACCACTGTAAGAGAAAAATATCACTTTTTTCACAGAAGTAATATTCAAACTCTTCGAATGTTATTCGAATTCTTCGAATATTACCTTTCAACATTTTGTATGCCACTATATAGTCAGTCAGCATTTACTTTCCTGCCTGTTCAGCCAACATTATCTTTAGTGGCGACTATACTCTCCTCTTCAAGGTTGAAAATAAGTTTTTCTATGCCTTTAAATAAAAGATTTTTTTGAATTGAAATTCCATCGTGTTTTTTTCTCACCCTCTATTATTGCATGAAATAATTGCTACCACACTCCGTTCCCACGTAAACAACGTTGAATTACACTGAATTGATTTGCAACAAATAATTTGTAAATATTTGGCACAAATTCTAAAAATTAACTACTTATTTGTTAATAAAGGCTACCTCATGTAATTGTAAAAACCCCTATTTTGTTACGCCCAGGTGGCAACCCAACGGAGCACGAAAGCCTCATGATTGAGACCAACGATAAACTCGCTCTCTTTTTCCGCTAGCCGCCAACCGGACCACATTGCCATCCATCCTCAACGTAAAATAAAAGCCATTAATGTAAATTAATCTAAATTTCAACTAAAATCTAAGGCTGCAAAATCTGACAGATTTTCATTTTACAACAGTATTAAACCAACCTCTGGAAAAATTTAAAATTTTCACCATTTTTTTAAATTTTTTCCATTTATCCGTAAATTAGTGTGCACTGTAATTAGTAGTGCACTGCTGTAGTTGACTTAACTATACCCAAATTATATTCTTTTGTAAGAGATCACCCAAATTGATCATCAAAAATATTTAAAAAAAAAAAATGATATTTACTGCAAAAATTATAAGTGTAAGTCGTTCGATATACTATGTATGAGTAAAAGTTGTTTTTTTACGGCAACATAGTTAGTACATCGATCACGATTTTATGGACAAATGGCAAAACTGATCCAATCAAAAAATCATGTATATATTTTCCATTTAAACATATTTAAATATGTTAACATTGATATCAAATACACATAACATTAAAACACTGCCGCTTCTGGCGCGATTATCTTTCGCACGATCGCGGATTCAATCCTATCATTATTCACGCGGCCTTGTAAATACTTCTTAAATTGTCACGTTCGGAATCGTCGTTAAACTGTGGGTCTGAATATAAATATAGAAAGAATAGAAGAAAAAAAGAATTGAGGAGCTCTCTCACATCTCATTCATGGAAAACAAGGGAATTTATTTATAATATTAAAATATATAGAGGTCGACTGTAATTTTTATTTTATATTATATATATTTTTATTTAAATATATTGTAAAAACATTCCAAAGTCTAAGAAAAATAAGTTATTGTTCGGTTCGATCTTGCCACCTCGGATAATAGCATCGAGCCTATTCGAAAAGGCTTTACCCACTGCACGCATGTGGCCTGATAGTATTTTGTGCCATTCTCTGCAGAAAGCCACCTTTAAGACGTATTTTGTAGTAAATAGGTTGATCTCCAGAATGGACCGTATGGAAAATACTACTGAGTTTATCGTGACCATTGTCATTGATAAATGAAGCGGAGAAATTTTTTCTGTAAAAAAAAACGTTGATTTGCGTGGGCTTTATGGGATGGCACCGAGTCTTGTTAAAACGTCCAATGATTTCTACCGATTTGTTAACGTGCCCAAGGTAACAAAGCATCATTTAATATCGTTTCACTTTAGATTTGTTGATTTACCATTGCGTCTTGTTCAATGAAATCAGGTGTCCTGTGGCGGTTACCGCGACCTAAACCATCATTGATATTGCCGTTTGCTTTGGCATAATAATCCGCTGGGCTAAATAGTCTTTTGATTTGCACTCCAACCATACACAACCGTCTGTTAATTTTCATATTGCTGAATCGTAAACATTTTTTCATCAGAAAATGCGAAATTTTGAAGGTTGCCACCAAAGTACAACTTTTTTTTAACACATTTGCTCTTGCTAGAGGTGTTAAATCTTCTTTGTGTAGGTGTTGAATCTTGCATTCTTTGTATTTTGTAGGGCTTCAATCATAGTTCATTTTTTTTATATGCACCTCATGCTACGATCAGACACTTTGAAAATTTTCGCCAATTGAACTGCGCTTTGTCGTGGCAATTTTTTTAATCCTTATTAATATTTGCTTATCAAAGGAAGAGAAAGAAAAGCGCAATCCTATTTGTTACATAATATAATTCTGCTTATTCCATAACATTTCGATTGCGTGATCAAATTCTTTGTTGAAGAAAATTTATTTTCAAATATTTGATTTTAAATTAGTTTTGGAATCTGCAGCCACAATAATTATAGGGTTAAAATTTGTGAAATGTGTCCATAATCTTTCGATGGTTAGGTATTTTGAAAAATATACAATTTAAGTAGTTTTGCGAAATTTCATTTTTCGGGCTAAGTATGGCTAAATAAAATAAAAAATAATTCTTTTTTTTTTTGGTAAATTTCGTTTTTATTGATTCTCTGCCGAATTATTTTGTGGATCGAGCAGATTTCTTTTATATATCCATTAAGAACAAATGTGGCTTGCAATTAATAAATACATTTTTGAAAAAAGAACTTCGTTCGTTGCAATGTGTTAATAGTTATTTTAAATAAATCTTTAAATAAATAAAATAAAATAAATAAAATAAATTTAAATAAATTTGATTGTGTAGTCCTCAATTTCTTTTTAATTCATTTAATTTTTCACATTCCACTCGTAATAAGCAGCTTCTTATTCCTAAAATAACCACACTCATGGATCGTGCTTTTGTAGTAAGAGTAGCTCGAATTTACAATTTACTACCAAACCATTTAAAAAGTTTTAAATTATTTCCTGATTCTTACAAAAGGCACATTCTACAACACTTTCAGACTTTACTGTAAAATTTTGTTTTCAATTAAACTGTGGGCAGCCTTTATTACATACCGATTATCTTATATTTCAAGATTATATTCCGATTAACTTCTAACTTTTGAATTAGTCTTTTTTTTCCATACTTTTTTTTTGTCTTCAACGATCATAATGTTATATTATATTATTATATGTCATATTATATTTTTATAAATTTTGTATTTAATTTGTATTATGATGAATTGTTGCATATTGTAATTTACTTATAATTGGCCGGAAGGCTTTAAATTACAAGCCAGAAATAAATAAAAAATAAAAATAAATAAATCAAACTACAGAGTGGCGCACCAATCGTGATACAGTATGTTGTATGTGAATGTAATTTCTCTAAGTGTATATTCTAGAAAGATCATCAAACTCTCAGAAGAAGCGAGAAAATGATTTTTAGAAAAACTTAAAATTACGAAGCGACGGGCATACGGCTGACTGAAGATTATAAAGTAACGAGCATACGGCTCACTTAAGGTTATGAAGCGGCAAGCTAAAGGCTCGCTGAAGATTATACAGTAATGAGCATACGGCTCACTTAAGATTATACAGCAGCAAGCAGACAGCTCGCTGAAGATTATAAGTAACGAGCATACGGCTCACTTAAGATTATGAAGCGGCAAGCAAAAGGCTCGCTGAAGATTATACAGTAATGAGCATACGGCTCACTTAAAATTATACAGCGGCAAGCAGACAGATCGCTGAAGATTATAAGTAACGACCATACGGCTCACTTAAGATTATGAAGCGGCAAGCAGAAGGCTCGCTGAAGATTCGGTTGGCGCTCGAAGTGTTACCAATTAAAAATTATGTAATTTTTTATATTTAAAAACTTTACTACTTCTTAAGAACATATAAAATTTTAAGAAAGCACCAGGGAAGGCTTCATGAATTCAGAAGTGTTTGAAGCCATGACCTTCGTAACCATAGTCCGATGTGCTACCTACTAGGCTGAATAATCCAAACGTTTAATTACGACAAAAATAACATGGTACCCTGATGGTATTTCATTCCATTTTCGTCGAAGAGCAATCTTTAAGGTATTGACGGTCTCATATATGTATTTTATTCGCTACTTTGGCCTCCAGAATGGACCATATGGAAAAATCCATTGGGCTTAAGTTCGGGGAATATGATGGCGCTTTGTCGTTTATTACGCTAAATTCTGGCCTTCATATTTCTAAAACCTTTTTGGTTTTATATGTCTATCTCTTTGGATTTTTTTTTATGCTACCAGTATCATTGTAATGGGTAAAGATCCGACATAAAACGTTTAGTGGTTTCAAAATCGCCTGTGTGGTGGGCTGTCAGCTGTTAAATACCCGTCATCTGAAGTGTTGTTTATTTAATGAAGGGTTTGCCGTTTACGAATATGGATCGTTTAACAACCGGATAACGCGTAAAAATAGTTAAAACTTACTACAAAGGTGGCAATTCAAATATGGACACTTTTCGTACATTACGGGGTGATTATGATCGTGATAATTGATCTACTGTACAAGGAATTGCCAAGATTATAAAGAAGTTTGCGGAGGCTTGAAGTGCTACAGATGCGGTCAGGTCGTACATCATTTCAATGTACGCACTGCCGAAAATATCGCTTCTGATAGTAAAAGTGTGCCAGATAATCCGAATTTGTCGATACCACGGCGTTCCCAGCTATTGGGCCTATCTTACGGCTCATTATGGTGTATTTTGCATTTGGACTCGCATCTTCATCCATATAGAGTCCATTTCACAAAACAACTAAACCCGACTGATCATTCATAACGCTGTAGTTGTGCTGATTGGATGCTACAGTAACAGGTTTTCAATGACGAATTTTCGAACAATTCGATGAAGCTCGTTTCTCACTCGTTGGCTACATCAACAAGCAAAATTGTCGCAAATGGGGCTTGGAGAACCCAGAAATGATTGTGGAAAAGCGTTTGCATTCGGAAAAAGTGACTGTTTGGTGCGAATTATGGTCTGGATGTGTCTTTGGGCCGTATTTTTTTTAGAAAATAACTGTGGAATAACCACTACCGTCAATTCAGAGCGCTGTAAACGTATGATAACCGATTTTTTTCGCCTGTAATTAAAGATTATGGACTGAAAGATATGTGGTTTCAACAAGACGGTGCCACGAGCTACACAACAAGGCCGATTTTGGCTTTGTTACATGAGAAGTTTCCAGAAAGCATAATTTTACGTTTTGGCGACGTCATTTGAAAACCAACATCCAACATCAAGTTATCGCCGAGAGATACCACCCGAAATATGCGAAAAAGTAGCCGAAAACTACCTCAAAAATATCGACTGCTGCAACCAATCCAGAGACGGTCATTTAAATGATATTGTATTTCGTACATAATGACAAAGTCCAAGCATGATAATGAAATAATAGTTTCATCGAAATCATAGCTTAATGTGCGTTTTATTTTGCTTTACTTTCGAAATGGAAAAATGGATAACCCGTTACAATAAAATGTCGTAGCCCTTTAATGATGGTTGATGATGGCAAATACAAAGTAATATCACTGTTGCGTTTGAACTCCAGTTCCATAACTTGTTTTAACTGCTGCGTGAAATGATATGCTGCCATAGGCTTGTAAACAACATAACAGACAGACGCTTGTCAAAAAATGAGCGCGCTGTCATTAGTCATCAGGGTGTTACAGCTGCTTGAAGTTGTTAACACTTCGGGCGCCTACCAAAAAATTATATGTATGTGTTTTATTTCAAAGATAATGATTAACGATTATTAGACAACGAAAACATAACCGCTGAGTTGGGTACAATTTCAGTATCTGTTTCTCTTCGATTTTAGGCAAGACAAGTGGGCTACTTAAGATTCCAAAAAACAGTTAGAAGCTTGGCTTATCAGATTTGAAAAAAATGTTTTAGAAAGGAACACCCTAATAAGTACATGTGTACATTGCCCGTTATATACACATATCAGAGACTTTTAAATACGCTAAATATTTTAAAATCCGTAGAAAAAACCGTCAGACACATTGAGACAATTTTGTTGCCAATACTGCTGTACAGCAATTGCCGTGGTTATTTCTGTTTTTTTTTTCTTTTGATTCTTACGATATCCCCTTGTCCATCACAGCTCTGTGGTCATATAAAAGTAGAAATAAATTCGCTAACTTTTAAGGTTTCCATTGTAATGAGTCTATTGACTTGCCTGTAGAGCCGTTCCATATACATATACATCTGTTTTCACTATAACTTTGGCATTAAATGGCCAGGATATAACCTTAATGAAACCGAGGTATAGTCAACCTTTTGCCAAAAAAAAAAAACCAAAACAAAAATGCAAAAAACTTAGACATTCCTTAATATCAGAGACAAAAAAGAGCCACAGACAGTGCTTTGGTTTTGTATTCCGTCCGATGAACAAAAGTTCATGAAAATCCATTATCAAAGAGCTTGTATTTCTAGCTGCCACTTCTGGTGGTTGCAATGCACAACAGCACCAGTTACGGGGTCATACATTGCAGATTAAATCAATAATCGATAACATTTCTACCGGATACGAAGACAAAAAGAAAATGCTCACTAAGTCACTTAGTCTATGGGGTGAATGTCTAATTGCAAATTAGTTTGCTAAAGAACTTCATCGGATTCATAACGTATTTTCTCGAATGTTGGTATCACATTCCTAAAACAAATGTGAACTTTTGTTTTGAAAAACTTACTACACGGTGAAAATAAAAAACAAAAAAATAAAAAACATTCCAACCAAATTTGCAATTATAAAGTTAATGTATCGTGAGAGAAATTAATTTAAAATTTTAACAAAATGGTTCAACTCAATTCAACAAATGGTGAGTTGAAAATTTTAATTGAACAATCGAACAGTGATAATATTTAACAATAAAACTGAATACTGTTACATAGTAGCATAACATTAAAATAAAGAAGGAAGTAATTTTTAAAGAAAATTATAAACGGGAGAAGAAATCTTTTAAATCAGACAATTGGGCAACGAATCAGTCCAAGACAAGTGTTTGTCATCCCGTAATACAGTATAATTTGTGTTTATTATAGCGAAAAATATCATCGAACAAAAACAGAAAATGTTAATTTGCTATTTTAAAAAGAAAAGTTATTAACTTTGAAATCACTTCAAAATATGTGGAATAAAGCAATACGAAGCGCTTCAACAGAAGTTTGTGCAAAAATGGAACGTATTTCGGTATGCAACCGTTTGAGTGTGTTAGGGTGAGAACTTCCTTATACCAAAAAGGATTTGTAATATGCACTAATGTGGTCTTTCACTGCAAATATTCTGCCTTTATATTCCTGTTTTACGACGCTGAACAGTAAAGAATGCGGACTGGATCGCAGTCGAAACAGAACAAAAAGAAAATTCCGGACACCATCCGAAAAATAAAATTTTGATGAAAGTTTTCAAAAATAACATAAAAACTGCGTTTTCTTATGTTGCATTTTGTTTACATATTTTCTGTGAATAACCTTACGATGTCTCTTTAATTCCGCTAATTTTCCTGCTTCTTCTCTTCACAGCTTCACATCAAATAACCGATTTTTATAGAAATTTGTTAGGAAGGTCATCCATTATGCGATTCTCAACAAAAATTGTTTATAACTCTGTCTTTTTTTTTAAGACAACATGATTTCTGACAGTTTTTTGAATTTATTATTCACAATCTTAGTATCGTCTCTTTAAGCGCTTGAAAGATATTAATGTAAAGGTATGGATATTGTCCCGGCGATTTCTGTTTTGAAAAAAAATCTAAATTAGTACCTTAAATGCGTTGTCCTCATCTTCTGAAATTACGGCGTTTACTGGGTCAGAGAAGCTATAAAAAAGGAGCTATTTTAACATTTTAACATTTATGCAAGCTCAAGATTTACGAAGAGAAGTTTTGACAGAAAAATATTCTCATAATGCCAGGCTGGTCGCATAGTCTTTTGGGATCCAGACACAAATCATCATCAGCAGACTTTTTATAATAATTATCATCTGAAACTATCAACTTAATGAGAATTCCTTTTTGATTGCACAGATTACTGTACACTTAAGAGAAATATCCGCAAAACTTTTTTTCTTTATTTTTAATGAAAAAGTCATCGGCTTTGAAGCAATATTATTTTGTTGTTGTTGTTGTCGCAAACAATATATAGACGAATAAACCAATAAAAATATTATGGATATTACTATGGTCTTAAAAAAACAACAAAAAAATATGACGCAAATAAGATAATTTTTTAATTGTTTTTCCAATTTGCAACGTCCAAACACATTTAATTCAATTATTTAACAGCGTCAACTAAATAAAAAAAAAAACAGAAAAAAATGGCAGCACTTCTGCGGATTATCGGGGCAAATTTTTACCCCTTTAAAAAAGTTCAATATTTTGCTTTACGACTGACTAAATCACCCAGATATTCGGGGGGAAGAATATGAAATCCTGTCAAAACGTAACACATTTTCTAGAAACGAACACAAAAGGGTAAAAGATAGAAATAATGTTGCGGTTTTTGACAAAAAAGGAGGCATTAATAAGAATTGTTTCGACTTTTACGCCATTATGAATTGAACCATTCCTTCTTTCTTCTTGAGCGATTTTTGTGGGAAGTAAATAATGTTATGTGGGAGGAAAAGCCAAAAAAAAGTATCCACAACATGTTAAGTTGATATGCCAAATATTTCAAACTGTCATTTCGTTTTAAATTGTTCATAAAATATATATAAAATAAAATATGTATACTCTCAAAGCTCAGGTACGCCCAAGAAACATCATATTTTAAAATTCATTTCGAAAGCGTCGAACTCACAAATAACTTAATCTAAACTGCATTTTGAAATAGATTTGTTTGCACGAAACGCAAGCCAGCCAAATGTGCATTTAGTACATCAAGTTAATATTCCTTAACATTGCGGCCTTAGAGAAAATGTTTATAAAGGATAAATTTTATGTACGGTCCCAAAACTAGTCAGCCTGACATACAGATGGTACCAGTAGTTTGAAAAAATGTATTTTGCTGAAATGTGGCAATCTTATTAAACGTAAGTTTTAAGTTTGAAGGCGCCACGGAGTTTAGTATTTTTATTTCAGTCATCGAAAACAAATGAGCTTAGTGAATTTGTAAACATGGAAAAAATTGGTCACCATTATGTAATTCAATATTTCCATTCGAAAGGCCTCAGTCCAACCAACATTAAAGTCGAGCTAGGTTCTACACTGCGGGAGTCTGCTCCGTCGATTATGATTGTAAAATATTAGGTAGCATTAGAGTTTAAACGAGGCCGTACGACCTGCCAAGACGAACACTGTCGTCGAACAATTAAGGCATCCACGCCTGACATTGTTAAGAAAATCCACAAAATAGTATTGAATGATCGTCGTCTAAAGGTGCGTAAAATAGCTTAAATGATAGACATTGCAAAGAGTGATACACATCGTATATTGACCAAAGATTTGAAGAAAAGAAATCTGTGCGCAAGATGGGTGCCGCGCTTGCTTTCAATAGAGCATCGTGAAGATATTTCAATACAGTATTTGGCGATGTTTCACCGCAATAAAGCGGAATTTCTGCATCGAATTATAACTATGGATGGGACTTGGGTCCACCGCTTTATACCTAAGGCAAAGGAACGGTCAAAGCAATGGACTGAAATGAAAGAATCGCGTCCAAAGGAGACGAAAACGGTTCCATCTGCAGCAAGGTCATGGCGTCTGTTTTTTGGGATGCGCGCTTGGGATTATTTTGTATTGACTATTTTCAGAAAGGAAAAACCATCAACGACGAATATCGTGCTAATTTATTGCCGCATTTAGGTGATGAAATTATGGGGGAAAAAGCCGCATTTGGCGAAAAAGAAAGTGTTGCTTCATCAAGAATCCAGTTCACACATCCACTATTACGATGGTCAAAATTAATGAATTAAAGATCGAATTGTATCATCACACACTTTATTCACCACATTTAGCTGCCTCGGACAATTTTCTATTTCCAAACTTAAAAAAATGGCTCGGTGGTAAAAGATTTACCAACAATGAAGGGGTGGAGACTACAGTTGACGGCTTTTTAAAGGGGTTTGACAGATTTTACTGTAAACAGGTTATAGAAGCAATTGAATATCGCTGGAAAAAGTGCATCAAGCTAAAAGAGAATTATGTTGAAAAATAAAGAAACATTTTCCCAAACTTTTTGTGTCTTCTTTTTTAGGTCGGCTAGTTTTGTGGCCGTCTTCATAACTCGATATTGTGGACGTATAGAAAATTTTCCGAAAATCGTAAATTTTCTTCAAACCTCGCCAAACGCACCACACATTAAGAAATTCAACTCCACCCGCTTCTCTATTTACTCATTCGTCGCAAAATTTTTGATATGCATTAAATAAAGAAATTCATTCAATTAACTTGCGATCGCCTTTATTAATCGTCCACAGAGGCCACTGTCAAGGATTTTTCGTGTTGTTGGATATTCGTTCATTCACACAACAAGAAAGTATACTTTATTGTGCCATATTTTATTGCGTTTCACTCAGTCATGGTATTGGTATTGTCCCCCACGTGAAGACCCCTTGCTTCTTGAAACAAATTTCCTGACTTTATCTCACAGTTTTCGGTCTATAATAAAATGGTTCTTAAGATTTTTACCTAAAGCTTACTTGTCAGTTAAAATCACGCCAAAAAGACGTTCAACATTTTTTCTATAATATCATTCAATTCAAAATGTTCACCTAACTTGGGTGAAATTTTATATGAAATATCTTCCATAATTGTGGGTGCCTTTCTGTGATTTCTGATCCATTTTTCTGGTAAGTTGTTTTTGGGCACTATTTTAAAATGAAAAACGGTCCAAAAACACAATAAGGAATAATTTGTTTTACTTAAAAACAAATGAGCTTAAAGAAGAATAAAATTTCAAATAAAAGTAACGCGATTTTTATTTATTTTATGTTTTGCTTGCGACGCTTACTTCAGTGTCGGATTTTTAAATTTTACATCAAATGCATTTTGAAAATGTGTTTGTGCGTTGGCAGATGATTGTTTTGAAGTTACTGATTCAATGCAAGCTTTTGTTTAAAACATTTCATAGCGACGGGCGTTTGTTTAATCTTCACAAAATCTGTTGGAATAATGGAAGAATTCATTTGATTACATTTTACAAAGGGTTGACTTTTTTTCCACAAAATCTTTCTTTGGGCCAATATGTTTTTTTCCAATATTGTTCAATTGGGTGATAAATCATACGATATATAACTTTTCTTATATTCAATTTTTCATTTATATTGATGTGAAATTTTATTTAATTTTTTTGGGCGGTAATTTTTTTTTGTCGATTTTTCATAATATTTTTGGGTCATTTTTTACGATATTTCGTGTTACGCTTACTATATGTGGATTAAAATCGTACTCGAAATAAGTGTACCCAATCTACTCAATACTGGTAACGTTTAAGTAAAACTTTAATTAACTAAATTTTAGTTGATTTGAGTACGCGTGAAAATAATTTTTAATTGAGCTTTCTATTTGACAATTTTCCATTGGAAGGGACAATTTTTTTTGTTTTTGTTTTTTGCACTCCTTAGAAATGTGCAAAATCTGAAATGTATCTTCTTTATAAACATTATGCATTTCTGTTAAATATCTTCACATTTTGAAAGAAATGGAGTGGGAAAATAACAACTTTATCATATTTCATTTAAATTTAAAGACATGATAATAACAAGATGCTCAAATACAGATTACAACAATACTCAAACGAAAGTTTTATTTAGATTCCAACAATTAACGCTTAACATATTTCACAGCCAATTTATACAGGGTTACCCATATTCGGACCCATCTGGCAACGCCATAACTTTTGACAGAGATGTCAGATCGCTTAATGACATATCGCGTTTGAAGCGTCAGTCCAAGCAGATTTTTACCATGGAACAATACACGCCACGCGAGCGCTCTGAAATAGTTGAAATTTACATTCAACAGAAGAAGTCAATTGTGAAAACTCAACGTGCTTTTAAAATATTAAAAAATGTGAGAAGTGCGCCTTCTAAGAACACCATTAAGCGTTTATACGAAAAATTTTCGACTGGTGAGGCTCTTTCTAATCCGAAGAGGCCAAATAAAAGTCGACCAAGGCGATCGGCCGAGAATATCGCTGCCGTACGAGCCAGTGTTGAGAGGTCCCCAAGAACATCCCAAAAACGCCGTTCTCAGCAGTTGGGCATGGCTCGGTCCACTTTACAACGGATTATTCGCGTTGATTTGCATTTGTTCCCGTACAAAATTCAATTGACGCAAAGATTGTTGCCTGCGGACAAGCCTCGTCGATTGGAATGGGCCCAACGAGTCATCGAAATGGCCGATGATGACGAGCAATTTTGGAACAAAATTATCATGTCCGATGAAGCCCATTTCACATTGAATGGGACCGTAAATAAGCAAAATTGCCGTATTTACGCCACTGAAAATCCTCAGGAGATTCAAGAATTGCCTCTTCATGACAAAAAAGTCACAGTTTGGTGCGGCGTTAGTGCGAAAACGGTCATTGGGCCGTTTTTCTTCCAAAACGAAAATGGCCATGCTGTTACCATCAACCAGGAGCGTTATCGCGACATGATGACCAATTTTGTGATGCCAATTATTCGTCGAAAGCGTATGAGGCAGTTCTGGTTTCAACAAGACGGCGCTCCACCGCACATAAGTCGCATAACAATCGATTTTCTGAAGAATTTGTTTCCGGGCCGTTTGATGTCGAAAAGTGGTGATTTGGACTGGCCACCGCGTTCGCCCGATTTGACGCCCACTGACTTCTTCTTGTGGGGACATTTGAAGTCAAAGGTTTACGTTAACAAGCCAAGGACCGTAGAAGAGCTCAAGGACAACAATCGTGAAGAAATAGCCGCTATTCCGGCCGAAATGTTGGCGAAAACGATGGAAAATGCTGCTAAAAGGGCACAATACGCCATCAACGCCAGAGGCGGCCATTTGAGAGATATCATATTCAAAAATTGACGTAAACAAATCTACTTGGAACAAATTAAATGAATAAGATTGCCAACCGCCAAATTTTTATTTTTTTCTTTGATTTTTTTTAAAAAACATGGGTCCGTCGAATATGGGCAACCCTGTACTTCGTGTAGTCATTCGCAGTTGCCGCATTGACTACAAATGTTACAGTGACTGCGATTTTAGCTGGCAACAGTTATTTCTCTCGGCACGACTACCACTGTCGGTTCTTCAACTTCAAGTTAAGAAATTGTCATAGTCGGCAGGCACTGAAAACCGAACACTTTTTATGTGTTCGCCAATTGTCATATAATTTATTTTCAAGTAATTTTGTAATCTTTCAAAAGTGGAAATAACTTACTAATAAAAACCCCTCCTCATTATTTGCTAAACGGAATTATTATACCCAAACTAAAGGGTGTTATATAATTTTGCCTTAAAATTTATTGATGACTATGTTGGATCACATACACCGAAAAATTATGCCGTAGGTAATATATCTCTAACTAACGCATAGTTGATGCACTTAGTTGATATTTACTAATATATGCAATTTAACTGAGAGCGTAGTTGATATTCACGATCAAATGACAGTTGATGTAAAACAACCATTTAGTAGTAATTAGCAACTAATACCTTTCTGTGTTGAATATACTTTGTGCCATTCAAATACAAATGTATCATGAAAGGCACTTTTCATATAGAAAATTGTCATGAATCTCACTTTTCATATAGAAAAATGTCATGAAGGACATTTTTCACATAGAAAAGCGTCATGACAGACACTTTTCATATAAAAAATGTCATGAAAGACACTTTCTTTTCATATAGAAAAGTGTCATGAAAGACACTGTTCACAAAGAAAAGTATCATGAAAGACACTTTTCATATAGAAAAGTGTCACGAAAGACACTGTTCACATAGAAAAGTATCATGAAAGACACTTTTCATATAGAAAATTTTAATGAAAGACACTTTTCATATAGAAAATTTTAATGAAAGACACTTTTCATATAGAAAAGTGTCGTGAAATACACTTTTCATGTAGAAAAGGGTCATGAAAGACACTTTTCATATAGAAAAGTGTCATGAAAGACACTTTCCATATAAAAAAGTGTCATGAAAGACACTTTCCATATAGAAAAGCGTCATGAAAGACACTTTTCATATAAAAAAGTGGCATGAAAGACACTTTTCATATAGAAAAGGGTCATGGAACACACTTTTCATATAGAAAAGTGTCATAAAAGACGCTTTTCATACAAATACATTTTCATGGAAGACACTTTTTATACAACAAAAATGAAATATAATACCCTTTTTATAGAAAAAATTGTCATGAAAGACACTTTTCATGTAGGAAAGTGTCACGGAAAACACTTTCCATATAGAAAAAGCGTCATGGAACACGCTTTTTATACAGAAAAGCGCCAAGAAAGATATTTTCACGTAGAAAAATGTCATGAAAGAAACTTTTTATTTTTCGTAGGAAAACTCTTTTATAAGAGACTTATTTATATCATGAATATCTTCAAACATAATTCCCTTTGGTATTAAGCTTTGCTTAAACTATTAACCATATCTTAAATTCACTATCCACTGTTATTCCGCACCAATGATCCGAACTAATTTGAAAGCAACAGGAAAGTTTGTTTAAAATTTAACCAATAAAAAGCTTAATAGCAACTGAAAACGTAGTTGCTACTAATTAGAATAGTGGTTAATTTATTATATATAATAAATATATTTATTGGGTGTTAACTACGGATTTCTTCCAACTTTCTTTCAAAAACAAAATAACTTGATGTAAAAAAAACATGTACTGGCTTCTAGTACAACATCAAAACTTGATTTGAGAAATACATTGTTTGCTTTAGATATTGTGTTAATGTTTTTTGGATTCTTAATAGTTTATCAGAAATATCTTCACTATATCAGAAGATATTTTATCCATTTAGCAGTTTCAAAACCGCCGGTCTGTCAAGGTTGTCAGCTGTTAAATACCTGTCATCTGAAGTGTTACTTATTGAGTGAAAAGTTTGCCGTTAGCGAATAAGGAATTTTGAACAACAGAAGAACGCGTAAAAATAGTTAAAACTTACTACAAAAGTGGTGATTCAAAAGTGGGCTTTCAATCGCACAAAATTTTCTTCTTTTTTAACGCTAAAATTATTGGATGGCAACGGTTAAGTAAGATATCCCCTTTCTCGATCTATAACTAATAACTATATATATGACTATATTTATATATAACTATATTGATTCGAATACATGATTTTGTCCTTTGCTATATTGAGATCATGTTGATTCTATATAACCCTCTTGACATTGAAATTTATTAAATGCGAACTATGCAATTATTCTTTTATATTTAATAATTTTACATAATATTAAATAACATTTTCCCTCCCTCTCCTTTATCACAGGTCATGTACACACAGTAGTATTAGATAAGACTGGAAAGAAATCTTTTGGCATAAGTATAGTAAGAGGAGAGGTAAATATTTCTAACAAAAAAAAAAAACCACGAAATAGTACAACAAATTCTGTTAATAAATTACAGATCAAAGATTCGCCTAATACCAAAACAAATGGCATTTTCATTAAAGGTATAGTCCCCGATTCACCAGCACATCTATGCGGAAAACTAAAGGTAAACTATAGATAGATGAAAATTTTTTTATTTCTAACTTTGCAAGTGCGAGTTTAACGCATTAACGCTTGCAATTTCTTATTTTTGTGGTTTCTTTCATAGGTGGGCGATCGTATGCTCTCCATTAATAACAACGATGTCCGCAATGCGACCGAACAAGAAGTTATCGAATTGATTAAGGATGCTGGCATTAAAATCAATTTGGAAGTACAAACGTACGAACAGGACCACCAAGATCACCAGGACAGAAGCAATGCCTACAAAAACGAACCACAAAAACTGCAGTTCCAAAATCAATCCCAAAATCAGTCTCAGAGTCAGTCTCAAAGTCAGTCCCAGAGCCATCCCCAGAATCAGAATCAGACTCAACAAGAACCAGTTGAAAATGGATTTATTCAGAATCGGAACAAATTCAATTCAATAAGTAATTATTGCATTTTATTCAAATATATATAGTACGTTCAATGAAATCAAACCAAATCAGGATGATCCCCAAACTGAGATAAGACTTGCGATACATTTCAACAAAACTGGTTCCACAAGTAAATCACACAAAAGAGTGCATAGTCAATACAACATATGTACTCGTATTAATAGAATGAAAAACGCAAAGTTGAACAGATAAAATGTCGCCCTGACATCGTATGAAGAACTAACAGAAGCTCGCTTACTAGCCTATAAGAAAAATTGGTCAAGAAAGTTTCTAAATTTTATATTTGTAATTTACGAGGTGTGTTGAATTAAGTTGAATTTTCATTTTTCTCAAAAAATATTTATTTATTTACCAATTTCTATTTTATCTTCTTCAAAGTAGTCCCCTTCAGGTATAATACACTTGTGCCAGAGTTTTTTCCAATCCTGAAAGCAGTTCTGATATGCACTTTTTGGTATGCCCTTGAGCTCTCTCAGCGATTCGGCTTTTATCTCCTCAATCGTCGCAAAACGCCATCCTTTCATGGGTCTCTTCAAACTTGGGAACTGGAAAAAGTCGCAGGGGGTCAAATCTGGTGGATACGGTGGCTGAGGTGTTGTTTTTGGCCAAATAATCTCTCACAAGCGAAGATGAGTGAGCAGGTGCATTATCATGATGCAAAAGTCATAAATTTTGTTTCCACAATTTCGGGCGTTTTGTTTTGTATTGTCTCACGCAAACGCCGCATGACTTCAAGGTAATATTCCTTATTTACCGTACGGCCTTGTGGTAAGAACTCCTGGTGCACTACGTCATGGTAATCAAAGAAGACAATGAGCAAAACCTTGACATTTGATCGAACTTGGCGTGTTTTTTCTTAATCTTGACTCTCCTGAACTCTTCCATTGGGAAGGTTGGGCTTTGGTTTCGATATCATAACCATATACCCATGATTCGTCACCAGTTACGACCCTTTTAAGCAAATCTGGATCATCGTAGACGTCATTCAACAATTCCTGAGCGACGCTCATGCGACGTTGTTTTTGGTCAAAATTCAGCAATTTTGGAACGAACTTCGCTGCCACACGCTTCATGCCAAAAAAATTCCCAAAAAAAATGCATGTCATGAGACAACCGATATGCCGACATCCTCAGCAACTTCTCTAATTGTGATTTGACGATTCTCCATAACAATTTTCTTCATTTTCGTCATCATTCACATCTTCTCGACCTTCTGTAAAAAACTTGTAAACCACTTGTATACATTTTTTTGACTCAAAGTACTCTCACCGTATGCTACTGTCAACATTTCAAGTATTTTTGAGCACTTAATTCCATTTTTTACACAAAATTTGATGCAACTACTTTGATCCATTTTTTTTTTTTTCGATAGCAGAAAATCGCCGAACACGCAAAGCACCCTCTCACAAACAAACTGAACATGGTATATGAATAAAACCGTCAACATTTCTTCGGGACGAGTGTACCTACATAAAAAGCAATAATAATTAAAAGTCGAATGTACGTAGCCCGCGAAATTTGAAAATTCACCTTATTTTTTGAGCACACCTCGTATATATCTTTATAATCGGCATTTATTTCAGTACAATTTTTAGGTCGATATAGTCCCTTTGCACAGTGCGCCTCAAAATCGTATTTTATTAGCAATTTCACCATTAACTGCATTGGTGATCTTCCATTTGCTGCTAAATATTTCTTCCCCACTATTTTTTATTTTTTGGAAACTACCAAAGATCACAAGGAAATCTTGGAAGTAAGGCTATGGACAGGGCAATTAAGTCGCAAATTCTTCTTTGAGTTGTCACATTTTAGTGATGCAGAAATAGGATTTTTCGCAGAAATGATAAATATCCTGGCATCAAGACTTTTGTTACAGACTTTGGTCATTCCATTTCACATTTCATGAAATTTATTTGGTTACAATTTAGCATTGAATAAATGTTATTGATTTACTAAAGTGCTGATAGATTCATTGTAAAGTGTGTCCCAACAAGAACGCAAGATTCAAATTTGGCGCCATTCGAAGTGTCATTGTTGAGCACTTGAACAATTGTTATCGTTTTTTAGTGGAAGGTACGAGGTTAGTAAAAATGGAGCGCTACACGAATGAACAACGCATTCTCATTGTGAAATTGTTTTACCAAAATGATGAAAGTTTTGCGGCTACAGTTCGCAAATTGCGATCAATTTGGGGTCACAATAATGCTCCAAAAGAGTCAACTGTAAAGAGATTAATGGATAAATTTGCCAAAACTAGGTCTGTTAGTGATGTAAAGACAACAACGCGCCTTCGACCAGGTCGATCGATGATGTCGCTCACACTCCATTCACCTCAATTCGACACCGAGCTCAGCAAATTGGTGTCTCCAAACCCACAATGGAGCGAATTTTGACAGAATGCATCTTCATGCATACAAAGTTCAGTTGACTCAGGAACTGAAGCCAGCTGACCATGGACAGCGAAGGGAGTTCGTTAATTGGGTATTGGGGAGACAACATGAAAATGCTGATTTTGCCGATAAAATCATCTTCAGTGACGAGGCCCATTTCCATCTTGATGGCTTCGTCAATAGGCAGAATTGTCGCATTTGGGGTGAGGAAAATCCTCGAGTGATTCACGAGCAGTAAATGCATCCACAACGTGTCACGGTGTGGTGTGGATTTTGGGCTGGAGGAATCATTGGACCTTTTTTTTATAAAAATGAGGCATGTCAAGCGCAAACAGTCAATGGTGTTCGGTATTGTGAAATGATAATCAGTTTTTTCGTGCCTAGAATTGAAGAAATGAATATGGAGGGCATGTGGTTTCAACAAGACGGCGCCACATGTCATACAGCCAGAGAAACAATTCAATTGCTGCATCAGTCATTTCCCGGTCGTGTTATTTCGCGTTTTGGAGACCAGAATTGGCCGCCTAGATCGTGCGATTTAACACCATTAGACTTTTTTCCTTGGGATTTTTTGAAGTTGATGGTTTACGCGAATAAGCCGACGACGACTCAAGTCTTAAAACAGGAAATTGGACGCTGCATTAATGAAATACCGCAGCATTTATGCGAAACGGTCATTGAAAATTTCATTAAAAGATCGCGTGTGTGCCAGCAAAGCCGCGGCGGCCATCTTCCCGATGTGTTGTTCCATACATAACCTCATTCTGTCTACTTTACGATATAATAAAGTTTCACGAATTTTTTTTAAATATCTGTGTTTTATTTAGAATTTAAATCTTGCGTTCTTGTTGGGACACTTTATATAATGTTTGAAATTTATATACTCCTATTCTATAATATATATATATATATAATATTCTATAATAGTATGACAATAATTGACTTTGTGTTCATTATACGCACTTATATAATTAATAATTCGGAATATTTTGTGGAATATTAATCGGTTTCAGGATCGTATGCCAAATATTTCTTATGGTGCTCTAAAATCAGTTTTTAACATTTTCGAATATACTGAAATAGAAGAAATGCCCAATTCATAAATGTCTTTAATTTTCCCCAATTTTCACCCCTCCACTACATACTTCCAGTGTCTATCTATAAATCTGGGATCTGCTTTCAATACTGTTTATTATAACGAAATATTTAATGGAATGGCTGGGTTTCAGGACAGTTTTCTTAAGGTGCTCTAGCCTGTCTTTAACATTTTTGAAAATACTACTAAGAAACTCACACCCAATTCATCAAAATATTGACTTGTTACAAATTTACATTTCACCACCAACATTCTTGCAGCGTCTATCTATACATTTGTGATCGGCTTTTGCGAGCGTTGTCCCCTATACAAAAATTGCCGGGCAGGTATTTCCGGAACCAATTTTATATTATCGCAATAAGTAGCGAATATTTCCGCATAAGCATAACAAAGTCGCTCTTTTTTTACCCCTGCGAACTATCATGCGACGCAGTTTCTCTCCATTACGTTTCCTAACAACTGTTTGGGGTAACCAAATATCAGCACTTCATTTAGGGGTTACTACATCCGGGTGAAGTAAACTGACAACTTCTATTGCAGATTTTTATTCGTTTGTTTTGATGGGCGCATTTTGCATTTTCTAAGTTTTATACCAGGGATTGTTGTTTAGTCTCAGGGTCGTACTTGTAAAACTTTGGCTCTTCTCTGCTACAACTACTTTTAAAAGTGCCTGACCGTCATTTTGACATCTACAGAAGCAGTTTGATACAGTCGCTGGATATTTCTGCAAGCATGATCTTACGCCGAAATCTGTGTTTATATCGACGCTGTTTCATTAATTTTACATTTTCCTGTCTACATTTTGAAAGATCATACTGAGAATTGAAATTAATGTAACTTCTTAATTTATCACAAACTCATGGTGGAATTTTATTAGCCCACTTGTATTAAAATCCAATCAAATGCAGACAGATGTATAATAATATAGTCAGTTACAAGCGGAAGTGCAGACGGATTTAAACGACCGGAAGCTCCGGATTAAAAGTTTGCAAATTTGATAAAATTAACATTTAATTTTCTCATATATTATCACCATGAGAGAAGGACGATACTTGAGGATAACCAAAAGATTTTATGAGAAGGAGAACAGCACAATTTCGTATTGATTGAAAATTTGTTGTTTATACAGGGTGAGCGTCGGGAAGGTGTACTACTTTGTTTTGCCGCCATTTTGGTAAACGTTAGTCTTGACAGTTCATATTAGGCAGTTGTGAAGTAGAGACGTGGCAAATTTATTATGGAAAAATATTCGATAAACCGATGTGTTTTAATCGTCAAAACATTTTATCAAAATCAATCATCGATTACTGTGACAATGAGAAAGTTACGTGAAATTTTTGGGAGAAACAACGTGCCAACGAGACACACTATTTATCGTGTAGTGAATGATTTTGAAGAAAGAAAGTCTGTCGCTAATAGGGCCAAGCATGGACCACAACGTACTGCAAGATCGACTGAAAACATTACTGCTGCTCAAGAAAGTGTTCAAAACAATCCATCAACCTCAATTCGACGCCGTGCTCAGGAGCTTGGTCTTCTAAGAACAACTTTGGCCACAATTTTGCATAAGGATTTGCATTTGTTTCTATCAAAGATTCAGTTGACACAAGAGCTTCTTCCACAAGACCATTTACGCCGTCGTACATATGCCAATAGGATGTTACAGCTCGCCCGTGACGACCCCCCGATTTTCATGAAAAAATCATAATGAGTGACGAGGCGCATTTTCATGTGAATGGATATGTGAATAAACAGTATAGTCGGTTCTGGGCAATGGAAAACCCTCAAATTATTCATCAGTCATCTTTGCATCCATTAAAAGTGACAGTCTGGTGTGCGATTTGCTCAGGAGGAATCATTGGAACTTACTTCTTTGAAACTGAAAACGGCGTGACGGTAACAGTCAATGGGGAGCGATATCGTGATGTGATTGAACACTTTTTAACACCACAACTACATGTTTTGGGCTTGATTAACATGTGGTATCAACACATTGCATACAGCCAGGATTACAGTGGAATTACTGCGAGACCTCTTTCCACAACAAGTTATTTCAAGAAATGGTGATGTTGACTGGCCTTCACGGTCGCCTGATTTGACTGCTCCGGACGTTTTTTGTGGGGATATCTGAAAAGCCAGGTTTTGTGCAAACAAACCAGAAACGCTTGAGCAACTTCGTAATGAAATGAATGAAATACCGCGTGAAATGTGCGTGAATGTAATGAAAAATTTGCTAAAAAGGGCTCGCATTTGTGAGGCTAGCAGAGGCGGACGTTTATCTGATATTGTATTCCATACATAATGGCCGTCATTAAATAAAACATTTATCAATATTAGATCCATTCTCTTTCATTTAATCAAAAATTATAAACAAACAAAGTAGTATACCTTCCCGACGGACACCCTGTATAATCATGTACTGCAGGGCTTAAGTAGAAGCGACTGGGGGATTCCCAAAAGCTGGGAGTACTCAGCAGTGAATGCATATTTAGACGTTTTAGAGCCTGACCATAATTATGCCTCACTCAAACGTCGTATACACGCGCATATAATTAAAGTACGCATGCAAAACATAGAACGCTTTTATTTGCTTATAAAGGAAAGTTAAATTTTTTGTACATCACTTTCTAGCATAATTTTGATTGCTTGCTTTTTTTTAATTTCTTTTCTTTTCGTGTTTTCTTCCAATTTTTCGATTGCGTGTTCTATAAAAATAGAGAACATACAGATGAAGCAGTTCTCTCTGGATGAACATCATGCGGATAGTTTTTAACTGAGGGCTCTGAAGTCACTAACCGGACAAAAATGTGTACTCATATTTTAAGTGAAATTCAACATTTTTTTGCTAACAACACTACAGACAAGAGTTCGTACACATATGTAAATTATTTGGGTGGGAAAACTTTACCGGGGGTATACGTGAATAATCCAAAAATACGATACCGTTGCTGTTCTCAAATCATACCAATCATACGCTCAACACGTTGCAAATTCCACTAAATTCGGATAAAATTTGCTCTCGAAGCACATTGTTGTCAATCGTTTGTAAGAATATGGAATATGGACTTTAAATGGATGAGAACATAAAATCAGCCACCTTCTGCCAGTCGGTGTAATATAATAGGATAGCGGCGGGTGGGGTATGCTGCAAGTATATTCGGAATTATGGATTGATATGTAATATTGACGTAATTTTTTAACATATTTAGAAATTACAAATTTTTTTAATGAGGCCATACTCCTCAAAGACATTATTGCTAGTTGAAAAGGACTTTTGTACAAAATTGTTATTTCGCTCAAAATTTGATCAATTTCAGAACCTACTGTAAACAATTATCAGCATGATTTTTATCCAGAGACAGGTAAATTCTTTAGATATTATTTACTCTACGTCCGTATGAATTCTTGTCTGTGGAGTGTTCTGAGAACTCCATCCATGTTGAAATTTTGCCCTCTCCCTTACGCAATTCAAACATTTTTAACTTTAGATGACGTACATTGGGCAGAACGCATAAGAATCCCTGTAAACCTAATGGTACTGCGTTTGCTGGCGGCTCAATTTCAGGACCTTAGATGAAGTAGCGGGTCATTGAGCGCCTCAATTTGTTTTTATTAATTGGTTAGTATATGATTTTTGTTTACTTTTTATAAACAAAAAAGGTGTCTCCTTTATAAGTTAAACAACTTAAATACATTTATATGCGATTTTTTCAACAAAAGAAAGAAGAGAGAAATCGGAGTCGGTTTGTAAAATTTTAGCAGAACTACATTAAGAATTTGTTAGCCAATTGTGAAAAAAATCGTTTGTAGTTGATAATGAAGCATCTGTAAGTAACATTTATTCAAAATTTGTACTCATTTCATAGTCAAGCCCCATACACCAACTATCGGAACTATATATGTGTGCATTTATCGATAATACGTACACACAATTTGTAAAAAAAGTCTTTTCAAATAAAAATTTTTTAGGAATTTCAACTTCAATGAAGAAAAACAACAAAAAAGCATTTTATTTGTTGTTTGTTTTTTTATGTAACGGTTTTTTTTTTGTCTGTTGTCGACAAGAAGGTGCCGAAACTACAACAAAAAAAACATGCACTCTTACAACAACAACGTTACAAACAAATCTACCTGCTTTAAGTGGTGTAAAAAAAGTGTTTTCAAAAAAACAAAGAAAAGAAGAACCGTTAGTTTTTTGCACGTTAACAAAGAAATGAAGTTTTCAGTATGCTAAGTGCAGTTGGTAGTGTTTATTCATAAAATTGAGCGCGTACAAACAACTAATGATCACGGAATTAAATAAATACAATGCCAGGAAAACGACTCGTCAAAAATATTACATAGCTAGTGTATAACAATTATTACAAAGGAAAATCTCACAAAGAAATTGCTGAAATGTTCTCCCTTAACTTAAGGACGGTATATAATGTTATTAACCGTGCTGAAAAGGAGGGTAGGCTTGAGCCGAAACAAACACCAGGCAGACCAAGAAAAGTCACGCAGCGCATTGAGCGTAAAATTTTGAAAACTATTGATGAAAATCCACTTTCCAACACTAGAGGAATTGCTCTTGAAATTAATAATGAATGTGAAGTAAGTATCTCACATCAGACCATTTGAAACGTGCTGCAAAACCATCAATACTTTTCAAGAGTTACCAGGAAAAAACCCTTCGCTTTTCGCGGTAAACATTGAAAAAAGATATAAATTTGCTATCGACCACATTTCTTTTCCTCCGGAGCACTGGGACGAGACAAAGGTGATGCTTTATTATAACGATGGACCACAAAAAATTTGGCGGAAACCTCTGATGGCCTTAGAAAATAAAAATATAATACCTACTGTAAAGTTCGGAATATTATCTGTTATGGTGTGGGGTTGTATTTCAAGCAAAGGTGTTGGCGAAATAAGAATTTTGGATGAAATAATGACAAAGGAAGTCTACTTGGATATTTTAAAAAATGAATTGAACACCAGTGCACGAAAATTCGATTTTGTAGACCCAGGAAATCCCGCAAGGTTAAAATATAAATTATACCAAGATAATGACCCAAAACATAAAGTATACGCGTAGATCCTGGCTATTGTATAATTACAGAAAAATAATTGATACTCCAGTACAAAGCCTTGATTTAAAACCGATAGAAAATTTGTGGGTCCACCTTAAGAAAAAAGCCGGAAAAGGGTCTCCAAAAAACAAACAACAGTTAATAACATTTATTAAAGAAGAATGGGTCAAAATAACAGCGAATATGATATACCAAAACTGATCCATTCAATGGGTAGACGCTTGTAATCAGTAACTGATGCTAAAGAAAAGCACACGAAATATTAGCAGCCAAAAAAATTTAATTACTTAATTAATTTTTTAAAATAGTTTTGAAAACATTTATTTTACACCATGAAACCTGAATTATTTTTTTAATTTATAATTATTACATTATTACATAAATAAAAAAACGGGTGAAAAAAGTTATTTACTTTACATAAAATTAAGAGTTTCTCTTAAAGCTTTTAATTTTCTATAGTGTTGAAGACACTTCTTTTTACAAACTGTATATAAAATATTGTATTTCTAAACACATTTTTGCAAGGCCCTCTGATCAAACAACCGAAAATATGGCCTCATAGGAATACATTTAGTGTATACATGTGGCAGTTTGTACCTCTCTGGACCTTGAAGACATTTTTCCATCGTTGCCATCTTCCACAGATCGAAAACAAATAATATAGCAAGTTTGCCAATTTTTGTCGCAATTGCCAGGAAAAAAAAAATTTGTCACGCCCTATCTGCGCACTAACCGAAAATCAGAAGCCTTCATGGCTTCTGCGCAATACGAGTAAAGTTTAATTTTAAACGTTTCCGACTGCGGAGCAAACAACCAATGGCTTTTATAGCATAAAGATTCCATTTCATATTACAGAGAAACCTGGAGCTCCTAAGCCACCCAATGTTAATGCCATGTTAAAAAATACCAACTACACTACTTCTATGAAGAAAACGACCAATATGGAAGAGGATGATGATGAGGACACGAGAGATATGACGGGTCGCATACGAACGGAAGCTGGCTGGGAAGTAAGTCTATCTATACCTGGTGTTACTTCTCTATATTACGCTGCTGAACCAAGAAATTAATTATGATTTAATTTCTTGTTCTTAATCTATAGATTGATCGAGCTTCCGCTGGTAATTGCAAATTGAACAAACAAGAAAAGGAACGGGATAAGGAGAAGGAAGATGAATTTGGCTACACAATGGGTAAGTTGCAAGCTTCAATTGCCGACGCCCATATGAACTGAGAGCTACTGCTAACAAATATATATATAAATATATTTTCTCCTTCAAGCTAAGATCAATAAACGCTATAACATGTTGAAGGATGTACGTAGAATACAAGTACAACGACCTGCAAATAAAAGCTTGGGCTTAGCTTTAGCCGGCCATCATGATCGCCAGAAAATGGCATGCTTTGTGGCTGGCGTGGATCCCAATGGTCTGATGGCTTCGCTTGATATTAGACCAGGTGACGAAATCGTCGAAGTGAATGGCATGGTGCTGAAGAATCGTTGCCATTTAAATGCGTCAGTCGTATTCAAAAATATCGGTTGTGAAAACTTGGTTCTGATTACATCTCGACGGAAACCCAGTGATGAGGGCATGAGCGTGAGGCCTGTTAAACGATTTCTACCCGAAATCGATGATGTAAGTTAAGAAACTTTAAATAGACGTCTTTTCCATGTTAACAGCTTTCAAAATATTCCACAGACTAAATTCATATTTGAGCAATATCCGAAGGCGCGAACGGTATCGGTGAAAAAGGAAGGATTCATCGGTATAATGATCATCTATGGTAAACACGTTGAAGTGGGCAATGGTATATTCGTGTCTGATTTGCGTGAGGGATCAAATGCAGAAGAGGTAATACTTATTTTTAATGAAATGAAATAAATTATATGAGCAAAAAAGAGGGCTGTTCTCTAATTCTCCCTGATGTTCATTTACAATCATTATTACTATCGAATCAATAGAAGATGAAACAAGAAGGCTCTAAGTTGGATTAGAGCAATGCTTCGTCAACAGGCTAATATGAAACAAACAAAAAAAAAACACAAACAAAAAAAAAAAAAAAAAACCAAAAAAAACAAACAAAAAAAAACACAAAAATGTTGTCCATGATACCAAATAAGTATTACGAAAGGTGATGGAATGTAAAAAATTGAGATTATCTGCATTTAGCAAATTTTTCCAGCTTTTTAAATAGTTATTTGCTATGTTATTTCATGTTACGCCTTACAAGTTTTGGGGAGAGAAATAGCGAAATTCGGAAAAAAAGTTACAGGCTTTCTAAGTCCCCGTTTGGCATAAAATGTCTCAGCAATATCCTTGCCAGCATCGACAGAAGCCATCAGTCAATCAGGGTACTGGGACAAAGGCATATTAGCTTCACCGGAATACTTCAACCAATATTTCAAAGAATTTTGATCAATAGTTCGTGTGGAAGACATTTGTATGGCCTATGAAGGCGTGGTTTGCATATTCAATAGAATCTTAAATGGAGTGCACAAAGGACTGATGTCGCAATCACGTTTTTCAAATATAGAATGTCATAATTTCAGGCTTCAGTAATCTTGCATGTTTCCGTACAACTAAACGGTGTACAGATTTTGTTGCAGACCCAACATTGGTCTTAAATATTGTCGACGAAATGCAATAAATGGGTTTCACCATTCCTCCTCAATGGCAATACATTCATATTGAGTCAAACGAGGGAAGAATTATCCTTGTCTGATCCTTGTATCCCATAATCTTTACTTTCCTATCCTATCCTTTTTTTTCTACAGGGATCGGCGCTCGGAATTTTACCAATCAAAATATGCTGCAATTTGTTGTCAATTTTGAAATTTTTGTTAAAAAACTTAAGTGTAAATTTTAAGAAAAATATCTTATTGTTTGATATAGCCATCTCTAGCGTGGATAATAGCATCAAATCTGACCGTGAAGGCTTTACAGGAATCTTTAACTCATTGACCGTCTCATATCTTTTAGTTGATACTTTGGTCTCCAGAATAGGCAATACGGAAAATTTCATAGGATTTAAGTCCGTGAAGTATGATATCCGTTGTTGTTAAAAAAAAGAAGCTGACGACTTTTTCTTGTAAAAAATGTTGGGATGTTGGGACGTCCTGTGGTTTCTACCGAATTGTTTGCATGCCCAAGGTAACAAAGCATTACTTAAATTTTTTTTACGGTAGATTTGCCGATTTGCCTTTATGCCCTGTTCAATGAAAACGAGTGTTGAGTGTCCTCTGGCAGTTACCTAAGTTATCATTGATACAGGCGCTATGCTTGTTTACATATTAACGAACCCTAAAAAATGACCACATTTTCAAGTTGGCCACTAAAGTGCAAGTATTCTATAACCTTCGCCTTGTGTATTTTGTAAGGCTGCAAAAATTAGTTATTTTTTTAATATGCGCTCGTGCTACGAACAGACACATTAAAATTTTTTGTCCAATTAAACTGCGTTTTACAGTGGATTACGTTGAATTAAAGCTTGCTGTTTGGATGTCCACCTTCATGCGGATTTTTTTTTATCATACCATCATCGTAACGTGTAATCCGATACACATGACATTTTGTTCACACGTGAATGTCGTAGTTCATTAACAGGCAAGTAGAAAGCAACAACACTGCGACGTAAAAAGATATGCCTCCGAAGACTTTTGAACGACAAAACAGAAAGACGGTTGTTAAAAAACGAGCTCGCTATCATTAGCAATTTGGTTGCTGCAGTAGGCTGAAGTTCGTAACACTTCGAGCGCCTAACCCGGCATATTCTGAATGTAAAACGATGTTTTTGTAAGCTTATAAACAATATAATAGCAAAATTGATTCCTGTCAAAAAATGAGCGCGGTGTCATTACTCGTTGGGTTGCCACAGCAGCGTAAAATTAGCAACACCTCTAGAGTTTACTCCTGTATATCCTTTTATAATCCCCAGACCGACTTCTTCGCTTATCTTATCTTCATAGCGTTCGCCCACAATACAATTGGCTACTGTCTTGCTATGCATTCAGTATGTTTTCCTTCAAGTATATGCAACGTTCTGCATCGTATCGAAACTTAGCGGCTTCTGGGAGAGTTTTGTTAAGAACATCGTAATTAGGGTCATTGTGGCGTAGTAATTGGTGGAATTTATTGGAGTGGTATACGGCTACCACTGTCCGATATCTAACTTTCTTTGTCTTTGGTTAAGAATGTTTTCACCTCTGCTCAATCTCATGCCTATCAATTTTTAGCCGAGTCTACATTAAAACTGAGCATCACAGGGACTTAAATTATGGCTTCTCATGTAATGCCTTTCCTTCCTGTTTTTGGTTGAAATATCATCCAACAATTTTATTGTCTTGGCTGGAGCAGCGACAACATATTTTCTCTAAGAACTCACAGAATGAATTTACTTTTTTCTCTTATAATCTTCGCCTTCCATTAGGCCGGGCGCGATTTTTTCCATATTATTTTCGTTGTTTTTTTTGGCCCCTGAAAATTATGAGCATTTTGGAAAACCGACATGCCCTGGTTCCCCAAAACATATTGATGATTCCGCAACAAAAAAAAGTATAAAAATTCCAAATAAGTGGGGTGAGACCATATTTAGTAACCAAAGTAATTGGGCTCTTATCTGCAAAACTAAACTATAAATTCAATCACATAAAAACCAAACAGTAAAAAATAAATTACTTTTCGTTCTCCAGTATATTTTGCTGAATTGTCTATTTATGCATTTTTTCTAGACAAATTCACAATTCAGCTTAAACAACAGTTGTCGATCATTTTAACAGTTGATTTAAATGATTTGTTTTTTTTTCTTAACTGTGTTACTATGAACCGATATATACTAGTCCATATTCACTATACGACAGAGAACACATCCTCGTACCTCAATCATTTAAATAATCTGTATTTTAATATCTTAATTCTCCATTTAGGCCGGCATAAAAGTCGGTGACATGCTAATGGCCGTTAACAAAGACGTCACGTTGGAAGCTAATTATGATGAGGTAATCAAGTTAGCAAATTGTGGTGATCGATTCAAATTGAACCGAGCGATTACTTTTTTTTAACATGAAACAGTCAAAAGCATTTCCAATTACGCAAATTCGATAGATCCTAAATTTCTCCCAGTTTTGAGGTGATAAACATGGAATATCTTATTTGCGGTCTCAGGTATTCAATTCGTATCGACCTCCACGATCCCTCTCTTTCCCCCAAAAGAAAATACAACAAATTGATGTCTCAATGTATTTCAGGCCGTTGCCTTGTTAAAAAGAGCGGAGGGCATTGTTAACTTAGTCTTAATGACATTAAAACCTGAAGAACCAAAGAAGGAAGCTGAAAGTAAGGATAAGACTGCGGCTGCTGCCAAAAAAGAGGAAGCTCCCAAGGAACCTGAGAAAATAGATCCTGCAACAGTAAAAATAACCCCCAATCAGAAGATTATCATTGAAATGAAAGCGGAAAAGAAGCCGCTTGGCGTTATCGTGGTCGGTGGAAAAAATAACTATGTTAAGGTTAGTCAGTACAAATTTAGCAATATGTCACAGCCAGCCAACAGACAACAGCATGCATTACATTTTCTATGCCATTACGTTTTTATTCACTTCTTTACAGACAGGGTGCGTGATTACACATATCTATCCCGAAGGCTGTATTGCCGCCGATAATCGGCTTCAAATCTTTGATCACATAATCGAAGTCCAAGGCAAACAAGTGGATTGCACATCGATGACAACGCTGAAAGTGCATCAGCTTTTCCATACATGTTATGAAAATTTGGTGACAATACAGGTGTATCGGCCAGATCCCATTGAAGTTGAAACATTTAAAGTGGAATTTGTGAAAAAATCTGGAAAAGAACTTGGACTTTCATTGGCTCCCAATCAGAAAGGATGCACAATTTCTGAAATCGTATGTGGATTTGCAATCATTTTATCAATTACTATATGTAGGGTTATCCATTTAGTGGTTTCAAAACCGCCGGTATAACAAAGCTGTCAGCTGTAAAATACCTGTCATCTGAAGTGTTATTTATTTAGTGATAGTTTCGACATATACGAATAAGGATCGTTTAACAACCGAAGAACACGTTATAGTTAAAATTTACTACAAATGTGGTGATTCAAACATGGCCTTTCAATCGAACAAAATGTTCTTAATCAAGCTCATTTCTCTCTCAGTGGTTACGTCAACAAGCCAAATTGTCGCATATGGGGCTCGGAGAACCCAGAAGTGATTGTGGAAAAGCCACTGAATCCGGAAAAAGCGACTGCTTGGCGAACATTACTGTGTGGAAGTGTTATTAGGCCGTACTTTTTTTATTTTTTTTAAACTTCCTCAAAAGGATCCTCTGGTGCGACCAATCAAACCAAAGGCGGTCATTTAAATGACATTGTATTTCGTACATAATGACAAAGTTCAAGCTTTGTAATAAAATAAAAATTTCATCGAAATCATAGCTTTATGTTTGTTTTATTTAACTATACTTGAAAACGAAACATGGATAACCCCATATAATTTTCATGTAATGGAAGTGAATTTTAAATATTTAGAACCGTTTTAATTAATTATTCCATCAAATCCATCTTTTCTTTTAATCAACTCTTGGATTAATCATTTTAATTTTCTTAGACCTCTGCTGGCTACGCTGACATCGATAATAAACTACAGCGTGGCGACATTATAACCAAATTCAATGGCGACTCCCTAGAAGGCAGTACATTCGAGGTTTGCTACGCTTTGTTCAAAGGAGCTACTGGTAAAATATCATTGGAAATCACTAGACCTAAACCCACCTCGCGCACTGAAGCAGCAAAGTGAATTTCATCTCTGTCGAATTGAAAACGAAAGCTACACTAATTCTAATTGATGAATTCTTAATTGATTTAAACTAAATTCCAAATAAAACAACAAAATAATAATATACGTTTGTGGTCTCCTTATTTTCAATATTAACTCATATTATAGTAAAAAGTTGGGTATTTTAAGCTATCGAGCTGGCATTTGATGCAATACGGGGCCACAGATCAGCGCATTCCTTAGCGACGGGACCAGTGATGGCTGAACCTTTCATTTCACCCTTATTGTTCACTATTACCCCCGCATTATCCTCAAAGTATATAAACACGCCATCCCTCCTTCTGAATGGTTTTCTCTGGCGAATAACCACAGCGGGCATTACCTGTAAAGGAAGAGAGTAATAAAGACAGATTTAACATTAGGGATAAATGTCAACAATAAACGCCAGAATGAATGATAGGAATATCCATCAGGATTAGTTACAGTAGATTTACTCTGAAAATATGGTATGCTAAAGTGGTGAACAGGTCTGCAAATTCATGGATGTGACAAGTAAATACATGGGCAAGCTGATTAGAGGGGTCATCAACGAGAAATTGCACAATTGAAAAATAACTGTTAATTACGCAGTGCCATACAATTTCTGTTTCTTTTTCATATTTTTTATGTTAAATTGTCTTATCGCGCAAGATTTTCATCGAAGACAAGACATTTCGAAAAGGATGAAATTCGAGGTCATACATTCATTATACATTTTGAAAACACCTTCAACTTTTTTTCGAAATTTAATTCTAAATTTCTCGTCATCCGTGTGCGTCAAATCAAATTAAAGGATGACTCAAAATCGAGAAGGATGAAGTTGGAAATTCAAGGCCATACTTTCATTATAAATTTTGAAAAGACCCTAAAGCAGCTTTTTTCCGAAATATAATTCTAAATTTCTCATCATCCGTGTGCGTCAATCAAATTAAAGACTCGTGAAAATAGCAAGAAATATATAAGAATCGGCGCACGTGGTTTGAAATTAACATATATATTTGTTTTACATAAATTTTCTTATTTTAATGGGATCCAATACGAAAATTTGCAGACTCCTTTTTTGTAATGGATCTGTCATTGGTGGCACATATGATCCCTCATATCCTGGATTATATATAATAAAAATCCTTAGAAAGCTGTCTCTAACACCTAAATGAATGTTGGTAATTAGTAAGCTGAGAAAAACTGGAAATCTCTGACAAAATCATTGTTCTAACGACTGAAATTGAAGAGTCCATCAGTAAGGACATTCTTTGAGCCAAGTTCATCATGTATTTTAAACCATTTATTGACAGCTGCAATTTATATTCCGTGACAGATAATTCACGTTTGAGTGTTAAGCGAATTTACGTTTCTTA
>JAHXMU010000388.1:43834-73138 GCA_019455685.1 Philornis downsi
CATTCTTTTTAATGTTATTATAAAGTTTCTTGATAAACAGAAGTCCGTGCTTTAGTTTTGTCCGATACTGTATATATCTTGAAGCATTTCACAAAAATCGGCTAAAGTAGAAGTTTTTTGTACGTTAAAATAATGACATGGAATTTTAATTTTTTCTTTGCTTTCAGTTTTGGGGGTGTTCGTGATGAGGCGGCATTCCTTACAGGTGGCCTCCGCTTTTTGTGTAAAAAAAAGTGCCCAGGAAGCACTTTTCGTATAGAAAGGCATTTGAAAAGACACTTTTCGTATAGAAACGTGCCTGGAAAGACACTTTTCGTATAGAAAGCAAGGTGTCTGGAAAGGCATTTTTCGTATAGAAAGCAAGGTGTCTGGAAAGACACTTTTCGTATAGAAAGCAAGGTGTCTGGAAAGACACTTTTCGTATAGAAACCAAGGTGTCTGGAAAGACACTTTTCGTATAGAAAGCAAGGTGTCTAGAAAGACACTTTTCGTATAGAAAGGTGTCTGGAAGGACACTTTTCGTATAGAAATGTGTCTGGGAGGACACTTCGTATAGAAAGGTGTCTGGGAGGACACTTTTCGTATAGAAAGGTATCTGGGAGGACACTTTTCGTATAGAAAGGTGTCTGGAAAGACACTTAGTATAGAAAAATGTCTGAAAACACTTTTCGTATGGAAAGACGCCTAGTAACACCTAAGTGAGGGGCTCCAGTTAAAAGGCTCTTTAATAAATATGTAGTTTTTAATATTGTTCTCTGCTTCCAGTACAGTCAAAACCATTTTACCAAACTGTTGGTACTCATTTCTCCGATGTGCAGAATATTTTCTTTTAGGAAACTTTACTTTGTACTATGCATCGATATAAGGCGATGGTATCAATTCACACGATTTCAACTTCTTTCAGTTCGAATGATAACGAAACCAGATTTCTCTAAAACAAATCCCTATTCTTAATTGTAGATTGTCGTATTAGGAATTCGAAAATTATAGGATCTAAATATCGCCAATTGTAATGATGTGGCAGCTGTTAGTTACACAAACTCTAATCGTAGCTTCCAATTAGAACCAATTTCAACAAATGCTACTACTGCACAGCGGTCTTTTTTCATTCAATCGCTGTCACGGGGCACCACAAGAAACAATTGGGGACGATACGATACGGCGATTGTGCAACGTCGCTCGAGTCGTCCCGAAACAAAGACTTGATTATTGTGGGAGCGTATCGTCTGTATTGTATTATCTTGGCTTATCATCTAAATGTATTTTTTTCTAGCCTGGAACTGGCCAAGCTGTAACGAGCATTGGGGGCATTTTCCATATATTATGCGACTTCCGAGCGCTTTTGCGACAAACTTAGGCCAGAATTCTGTTTGGAAATGGATCAACGCATCACAGCTACCAAATATAATTCTCAGAATTGGCAAAAAAGCGATCGCCTTAAAAATACCATCGTGAATGAATCTTAGTTGCTAGGAACTATATACGATGTATCCACATTTAAAACGGAAAGACGACGTAAACTGCACATAAATAATCTCTAACACAAGTAATCTAGACAATACGGGCAAGGTTTTCATTATGGGACCAACATTTTTTGTGCCGACGGGGAGACATCGCAGCAAACCACCCTTCATGAGAGCTCTCCCACTTGAGCAGTCATTTTTAATATTTGCTGCTTATGATTTCTGGAACGCCTTCCAAACACTTACCTTCTTTCTCAATTCTGGTTTACCCTTCTTAACAGTGGCAACAAACATATCACCAACGCCAGCAGCTGGCAAACGGTTCAAACGACCACGAATACCATGAACAGCTATGACAAACAAGTTCTTGGCACCTAAAAAAAAAGTGGAAGGTATGCGTATAAAAATCGTTCCGCCATTATTAAAGTCTCGTCAAATGTAGCAAACCTGTGTTATCAGCACAATTCATAACGGCGCCCACAGGCAAACCGAGGGAAATGCGGAATTTTCCTCCCGCGGTACCACCACGTCCTGCCAAAGCGAACGAAAAAAGAACAGATAAAATATCACTTTAATAATATTCTTTCCACAGTTTCACATGATCTTTAGCATTCAATCCATTTTGTATTTCACAAGGTTTATCAGATTTCTATCGATTAAATTTAATGGAAATCACCTCTCTTCGACATTTTACGGCTGGTTCACAATCAAAAGGAAGTCAAAAAGAAAGAGAAAAGAACAAAACAACTTGACATTAGCGGATAGCGGCCAACTTCATGTGGGTGTTGCCAACTACGGTTATACAGGGTTGTATTATAAATGACAGAAGTTAGTTGGGATATGTCTTGGGGACAGTCATATAAAGAAGTATGGTGGATACCAATTTATTCCCACAAATGTGCATATTTTTAAAAAGATGTAGTTTTTTCAGAAAATGTTAAGGGGATGCTATGGTTATAGATGGGTGTAACACATTAAACTCTCTATGAATAATTTGACTAAATTCTCATGTAATCTTATTAAAGCAAGCGATAGCTACTCTGCAGCAACATAAATAAAAACGTTGGTTGCAGCGTTTGTACAACCGTTTTGACAAAAACCATATCTTACTCAGTTTCTCAAACGTGGAAAAACAATGCACACATAAAGGAGTGAAACAAAAAAAAGGAAATTTTAATTAAAATTTCAGTAATAAAAAGTGTTAAAATATGTAGAAATTTAAATTTGTTCCTCTCAATTTTGACGATTGATGGCAAGCGACAGCTGCAAAAAAAAAAAAAAAAAAAATGATTTTTGGTGTAAATAAACTAAATAAATCTCGCAACGGGTGATTTTTGGAGATGAAGCGTTTTGATGTTTGACGTGGAACCTTTATGGATATACACACAAATGCTATTGTGTCATTAATTACATGATTTAAAATACCACTTAATATTGATAGACATGGAATAGAAATATTTCAGCTCACACTGCCTTTTAGGAGATCGTCCTAACTTTTTGCATAGCTACTGATCAGTATTGTGAACTATTAATTGAAAATGAGCCAAGTCGGTATAATAAGTGTAAGAATGCGTACAATACATCGTTGACGATACTATGAGCCTCAAGTGAGAGATACCTTTCCAGTAAAGCAAATTTTGCTTCTATAAACAGTGAACCTAAATTCAAGAAATGTTTCAATATATTTTCAACGATTTATTTTTGTTGTTAATCAAAAACAATAAATGATGGTAAAATATTACACAAATAAGCATCTTCAATGCAAAAATGCAATTAACCGACATATTTTGCACGACGTTTTTGATGCGTCTAATCATCTTAAAATATCTTTACACCAGAGCAAATACACCATTCCGGCCCCAAATCTAACAAAGAAGCCTACGCTGTTAATTCAAGTGATTGACTCGATTTAATGTAATAATTGTAATAACCATCTATATAAAAAAACTTTATATAATTCAGCCTTAGTGAGCCAAAAATTATTTCAACCGCCTCAAAATCGTTGATTGATTGTTTTTTTAACCAAATTCAAATAATCTTTCTCCTTCTTTAGATCTTCCAAACTGTTAACAATTCAAAAGTCAGCGACTAGCCACTCAATTTTTATTAGCCAGCTTGGAATTCAGTTCTCATGCATATGCACTGAAAATGTGTTTGATTGTAAGCAAAAAAAAAATGCAATTTAAATAATTAAATTTATCAGTTTCGTTGTTATTCAGATGAAAAAAGTTGAAATGAGCTTATACATCAATGCATCTTGAACATGTCCAAATACAAAATAAAGGCTAACGCATGCATACACTGAAGAAAGATCTTGTATTTGCTAGCCATTAACACAGATATCATCACTAGTAAGGACAGTGCATCTCAAAATTGATGTTTTTATCTGTCTAAATTTCATCTCGTCATTTGAAACAGCAAAATTACTAAATTTATTTCACCATATAAAATTATATTCAACCAATTTTGCCACTGAATATTCCGTTTAAAACCAGCCTTTGTCCATGTCGCTGTGTCCTTTTTTCTTCAGCACCATAAAATTAAATGCAACTTTTCATTAGGTAAAATTGCCCACAGGTTCTTTCGTATACAAACCTTACCATGTTTTTTTAAGGATTGTGGACAAAAAATTTAAATTTTTTTTGGCTAAGGGTTACTACCCAACTAAGGGATAACTTGTCCAAGGAAAAAATCAATTTTACCAAATTCAGTACTTTTATCATGCGTCTTAGTTTATACCAACATTTTCAACGTGCAACAATCAGGCCCGGGAGCATTTGCATCGACTGTTTCTCAGTTGTAAAACGGAAACAGCGTTGCATTTTGAAAATACTACTTGCCAACTACTGCTTATAAGTTGACATCTACAATCTTAAGCCGCGAAACGAAACAGCTGTTTAGAATAGGAGCATTTGGACACAACTTTGCATATTTTCTGCTTATTTGCTTCTGTTTGCTTGGACCTGTTGGGTTTGTTATTATTTTGGCGACGGCGAAATGGAGATTGGATATTTGAACCAGGTGAAGGCTGTACTAAAGTCTTTGGTACTTTCAAGCCCTGACAAAATTACGGTGGACCGATTGAATCGGGATTATCGGGAGATTGAAGGAGAATTTATACCATTTCGCCGCTTGGGATTCAACAATTTGGAGACGTTTCTGCGTTCCATCCCGGATACGTTACTCGTGTGTAGCACATTTAAGTAGAATCATTCAACACACATTTTTATATACTTCCATTTCAATAGATATTGGGAAGCGGCCACTCGGCGTGCGTTTATTTTGTGTCCAGTGACAAATCCAGGCATATACACCATATGATTATGGAGCAAAGGAAGCCCAGAAAGGTGACTAGTTCTAGATCTAGACCCAGAAACGGAAACATTAGCTCAGCCCAGACGCGAAAACCTCCAATGCATAGACCGCCTGCTCGGAACAATAACAGTTTCCAAGCTGCAAATGTACCCCTACGCTCAACGGCGCAACAGTTTTCAGCTCATCAAGTTACAAAACGAAATCTCTCCACTAGGACAGTTAATGTCCGAGATATACCTCAGGTTAAACAACAACAATTCAATGGAAACATTAACCAACGGCGCCCTTCAGCCCATAGTAATATTTCAGCATCTCTACCTCAGCCAAAGGGTATACATTTATGCAGCTTAAATGCTTTGTGCGAAGAACCAAAGAAAAATACCGAGACTGATATAAAAAGGAATTATTCCAACCTAGATAAAATGCCTGCAAAATCGACTGAAGCCAAAGATTCTGAAAATCATTCGAAAAATATAGATAAAATACAAAGTCTCCTTGCCACTACTTGTCATGTTACAGCACCAGCATCTCGCGCTATTAAAATTGTTTCATTTTCTCCAGATACTCAAAGCCATCAAAAGACTTCATTATCAAGTGCACTTGAACGAACTGATGCATTAGCTGGCATTCATGCGCCAAAACCAGAAATTAAATTGTCTAAAGAGGTCGAGAAGTTAAGTCAACCATTGCATAAAATCAAAAGCAAAGGCAACCCCTTAACGGTGGAAGTGATGAATACTGAGGAAGATCAGAATGTATTGATAACCCAGCGAAAGACTGAAAATGAATCTAAAATTAACAAATTTATGCAAATGCTTGACATAAGTGATTGTAAGATCATAGATATTGACGAAGCTGTACCCGCATTTGCGGCGGTAAGTATAAAATGGAAATGTTTAAACATTATTATTGACAGATTCAGTCTTGTACTCAGATTTCTGTCCTGAGCCCCATATTAATTAGTTTCTTTTGCAGAATTGCAGGTACTTTGCATAAGCTTTGTCCAACAAAATTATGAATATCTCTAAAAATTCAAGTTAAATTAGTCTTAGTAAATCTTTTACCTCAAATTTTGTATTGCTTCGGAATAGTTTCTGGCACTGCTTTTTGGTAATGTAATGAGTTTAAAGCGAGCAATCAATAATGCAACAAGATTTGCTTATAACTTAAGTATGTACCCGGTCATGTCAAACATTTTTCTGATATTCATTTTAAAAATACAAATTAGTTAACCGTGGTGCACCTGCGTCGTTACACCATTAATTCAATTTTTTAGCATTGCAAGTCGATGGACTTCTTTACGTTATGATTTTCGTTTTTTCTGGTTTCAATAATATTTTACGACGGAAACTTCTGAGCCATTTTCCATACTCACAAAAAAAAAAACGTAATATTGCCTAATATTATAATATTTTCATAAGTGCTACGACACCTTTTCGAAAATTTTGCTAATAAATTTAGATCAATTCTATGTTCTAAAAATTACCTAAAAGTGTAGGTAACTCTATTCAAAATCTTGTGAAGTTGATTTACATTGTGAAGCTATGTACCCTTAATTTAGTGGTGATGTTGGAAAAAACACAAACGGCTAAGGGAACTGAAGATGGTACCAAAATAGTTATTCATCCAGCCAGCTGCCAGTATGATTTATTTCGCAAAATTTTAAATAATAAAATCTATTAGCAATGATAAATAATTACCAATACAAAATCGATCTTATATCGAATAAATAGCCAAAGTCACATTATATTAAAGGTCGACAACAAATTCAAAAACGGCAACCAATAATTATTTGAATATGGTCCCCTAAAATGTATAACCACTAATATTCTTTCGGAGCAGAGCTGAGTCAAATAAGTATCGAATTTAGAAATGTACAGAGGTTTATAGTTGATGCAAAAAGTTTACATTTTGACAAAAACTTAAGATCGACTTTTCAAATGCATGAGAAGTAGGAGAAAAGTTGCCTTTTGTGACATTTTTAAATGTATTAAATATTGGCTTTACTAATTGTAAGTAGACTAGATTTTTCGGAATTTTCATAATGATTTTTAGCTGCACATTCTTAAGCAATTTTAGTGTGTTATTTTGACACAACATAAATTTCGTTTAATTAAAACACAAAAAATATATGTTTTTCATAATAATGTTTAAGAGAAATAATTCACCTTGATAAACTCTCATATTATGCATCGGCATCTTGAAAAGAATTAACTTATGGAAGTAATTCTTCTTAGTTGATTTTTTTTTATCGTTTTTAAGAGATCTAACTAAATTAGTTCGGTAAGCGCCAAAAGAATCTTCCATTTTGAGAGTTGAAAACACAATTATATAGATATTGAAAACTAAGAAAAAAAAAATTTTATGATAACTTTTCCAAATATTTATTTGTCGTTTCCTACCATTTTCCTGAATTTTTTTTATTGTTATGAAGATCTAGCGAAAGGTGTTATCAAAGTTAAAATCTAAATTTTCAATTCTAACTTTATTTCGGAGGTCTGATATGAAAAGAAATAAGTACTCGAAAAATGTGAATTGCGTTAACACCTAATTGAAGAGAATGAGGCAAATGATTTAAAGCAAAGAGCAAAAGCCATCTATTATGAGACACATGTAGTATTATTTACATTCTAAAAGCATATTTCTAGAAAATAACAAATATATAGATATTTTTTCTACGAAAAGTTAGTCAACAAAAAATCGATGCTACAAAAATATTATTAGATTAGATTTTTCGCTTCGTTTGGTTTCGTTTATTTAACAATCTTGTGCTTAAATGCCTTTTTGCCAACTTTATGTAAATTACAAAATACATAAAATAAATACTACTCTAATGAAAAAAAATAAAAACAAAATATAACTTGGAATATAACATAAAATTAGTTAGTAATTATTAACTTATAACGCCTAAATTAAAGTGCACTAAATCTTGACGAGTTGAAGTAAAATAAAAATAACGATAACAAATTAAATATTGAGTGATATTGGTCAGTCCAAAAAAGTTGCAGAAGTTGTTTCTCAATTAACCCATTCCAATTAAGCCATCAATCTTACAATTCGAAACTTTTAAGCAAATCACAATATGCATAAAGTAAAATAAATGCTACTCCAAAGTAAATCTAAAACTTTATATAAAATAAAAATTGTTTATAGAAATTCATATGTTTAAGATCAACCAATAATAATTAGGAAATATCACTCAGAAATGTAGCCATTAAGGTGTAAAGAAACAACATTCACCTATCTAAGAGCCGACTGAATATGACATAAGTCTCTTGTGAAAGTTTGCATATGATTCATTTAAATTTCTATGCTCATTTGGAATAAGTTTGGGAATAAACAATTGCCTTCTACAAACGGAATGACAAAATTTAAAAGTTACATATGCAAACGCGAACATTGGTTAGAATATATTTTATAAAAACATAACAGCAATCGTTGATCGATAAATGCAGACATCCCAAAACGTGTTATATGTAGACGTCTCTTAAGGGAAAAGATGTGACGAACAGGTCTGTTCAAAGCTAATTGACGGAGATTCATTTATTTCTGGTTAGTAGCAGAGTATACCTCTAAGCAGTATATAATATTTGACAATAACTAGAGCATGAACCAGTTGCTTTTTCACATACAGTGGAAGCGCCAAATTAATGGTGTATGATTGTCTTAATGCACAGTTAACACTTAAAACAACGTGACTAATGTGCTTCTCAAAGCGCAGCTTACCATCTAATAAGACTCCCAAACATTTCATGTCATGCACAAACTGTATATTAGAACCATTATAAACCACTCGCAACTACTCAGTTCGGTTAGAATAAAGCATAGTTTTGAACTCAGAAGAGTTAACATAGTCTGTTTTCCGACATCCAATCTATCTACCTTTCAGGCACATAATGAATTTTCTCCTAAAGAACGTCTAGGAACTGGTAATCCTCTTTAAATAGCAACTGAATATCGTCAGCAAAGACGGTTTACACAGAGTTAAAATTTTGGAAAAGATCGTTTATGTGAAGAATTAAAAAAAAATTGGGCCTAAGACTGAACCTTGAGACACGACACTCTTTGCGCAAAGTACATTACTACATCTACCATTGACGCAAACTTGTTGCCTCCTTCTTCTAGGAGTGACAAAAACTACAAGCATTGTTTGCAAAATTATAAAAATTATATAATGTATATACCAAGAAATTTTCAGGCAGAAGAAGCGGTTGTGGAAAGAGCGAAAGAGTGAGGAAATAGAAAGGTACAGGGATAGAGGTGAAGCCCGAAAATTCTTTCCTCCTGTATGGACAGCGAGGAAAATCTGGCCACAGACACGCAGAATGTGCTGCAACTATGGAGAGAGCATTTTTATAAGTTCTTAGTTCCAGATGGCAACACGAGTGAGGAAATCATGCCAATTATCGACGATGGCACAGCTCCCAGCTCCGAGCCAAACAGAGATCGGAACAGCATTACTGCAGCTTAAGAACAACAAAGCTGCGGGCGGTGATGGCCTGCCAGCAGAACTGTTCAAAACTGGTGACAATGAACTGATGAACAATCTGCATCAGCTCCTAAATACGATTTGGCTCGTGAAAAACATGCCCGATGATTGGAATTTAAGTGTACTGTGTCCTGTGTTTAACAAAAGCGATCCAAGTGCTTGCAGAAATTATCGCGGTATCAGTCTTTTACCCAATGCTTATAAGGTCCTATCGAGTGTGATTGTGAAAGGCTAAAGCCAATTCTAACTGACCCGATTGGATGTTATCAGTGTGGCTTTAGACGTGGTAAATCAACAACTGACTGATTCACACTACGACAAATTCTGAAGAAGACCCAAGAAAAATAGATCGACACGCACCATCTTTTCGTCGATTATAAAGGTGCCTTCGATAGCCCGATACGGCAAAAGCTGTTTGACTTTGGAATTCCTACGAAGCTTATACGTCTTTGTAGGATGACGCTGACTGAAGCGAAGTCTTCAGTAGAGATAGGCAAATATCTTAGGGAGCCGTTTTACACTAAACGAGGATTTAGGCAGGGCGACAATCTATCGTGCGACCTCTACAACATACTGTTAGAGATGATTATGAGGAAAGCTGCAGTTAAAACGACTGGTACAGACAAAACGAATGATGTCAGCATGGAGATAAAGAGGAGAGTATTGCTTACTATCAGATGCTACTAACGGCTAATCAAGCGACTCAATGATAAAGCCCTCTCTCGACACACAAAAATCCGACTGTACCAGACATTGGTTCTACCTGTCTTGTTATATGGCGCAGAATCCTGGGTTATGAGGCAAGCAGATGAATCAATACTGGCAGTTTTCGAGAGGGAAATACTCCGGAAAATATATGGACACATCATCGTTAGCGGAGGAGAGTATCGACGTCGCATGAACAATGATCTGTATGAGCTATATGCCGACATCGACGTGGTCAAACGCATTTATATACAACGATTGCGTTGGTTGATTTATGTTGTACCAAATGGCACGGAAAGTTTTCGACAACGAACTCGATGGACGGAGCAGAATAGGGCGACCAAAACTCCGTTAGAAGGACCAGGCTTTTGAAATGCTATCGAAACTTGGCGTGGCGAAACTTGGAGGAGAAGCATAGAATATCGAAGCGCTTGGAATTATTTTCTACGGGCAGCGTATAATAGAGAAGGATGTCTTTCCAGTTGCCACCTAAGAAGAAGAATATATCAAAATGTATGATGTACTTGATCAAATGCTTTTTCCCGGTCCAATGACGTCAGTACAGATAATTTGTTCCCATTGAAATTTTCCCAAATACTGTCAGTTAGGCCTAGTAGCAGATCAAATTTAACGCATAATTAATATTAATTTGCAGGACATCAGCAAACTGATATTCTCCCTTAAAGAGCAATTGTGCAAATGAGTAGGGATGCATGTATCATCAAGGATACTAAACAGGTCATTCAAGTACAAAATAAAAAGTATTGGACCAAGTACCGAACCTTGAGGAGCAACGCCATGGACAGGAGGTAACACAAAAGACAACGACTCCTGTCACATAGGTATGACTTCGAAATTAACGTTGGTGTATAACTCATGCAACAAGACACCATAATTAACAGATCAAATGCCTTTTCTAAAGCCAAGGATAATAACACACAAACTCTTTGATCATACACTTCTTGCCTTATGGTAATAGTAAGACCAATAAATAGTCCAGTAGTTATTAAGTGATACAACACACGGAAGCAAAGTTTGATGCAATGACACAATTAGAAAGTATAGAGGATAGACAGAATTTCGTGAAATCTGTCAGTTTTGGAAGTAGCGGAAGGGATAGAGCAATATAATCCATTTTCAGAATATTTAGTGAAGAAATAGATCTTATTTGAAAGAATTTAAATTTCAAATTCTAAAAACTATTCACATTCACATAAGGGTTGTATGTTTTTGTCTCGTTTTCTCTATTTACTTATCGGTCAACTGTAAAAAAGCTGAAGTTAGCCCATTTATTCACTGGCAAGTCATAAATAAATAAATTTCCGCATGTTCGAAAAGTCTCTAATGAGATTTTACCCATTACTGCTTTTAAAAAAGTCAAAAGTTAATTTTTCATATATTTGAAATAGTTGAAAGGGCAAACAATTTATATTTCATGTATTGGAAGAAGTCGAAAAATGAAATTTGCGCATATTGGAAAAAGTTGAAAAATTGATTTTTTTTTATTAATTATAGATTTCTAATTTACAGTGTGAAATTTGTCACAGATACCTGTCAGTTTTACATTCTTCTACTTTTACAGTTTCATATCATATTCATACAATGTTTATGTTCATAACATTTTATAATATAAATTTCATTTATTTGCAGAATAATCGAGTTTTCCGAATCGATTTTCCCCCATACACTGTGCCCTATGGACGTAAAATTCCTGCCTTAAATGCGCCAGAGGGTATTGAAGAGGGTTCATGTATAGGAATCTTTATAGCAGAGGTATGCATTGTTATGATTGATATCGATCGATTTTGTTTAGAAAATTTAATATTCAGGACCGTAAATATAAAGATTATAGAAGATTTGAATGTTGTTGTTTACTATAGAAATTGGTTTTATATACGGTTATTTTTCACATATTTTAATGATTTTTCTCTGTTTCTCTGTTAGATTCACAATCCTTTCAAATTTTGGTTTCATATACACAAAGATGAACATGAATTGGATATACTAATGCATCAGATAGAGTAAGTATGAATTTAAAATTTTAAAATGTGATATGAAATGTTTCTTTGGTACGGAATGTTTCTTTGCGTTGTCCGCTCATTACCAAAAAGTGTTTTGACGTTGTATTTTTAATAGATCTTAATATTTTGTTTAATGTATGTTCAACATACAGATTAGTACTGAAATGAGACCATGAAAATTTAAAATTTTAATTTTTGATTCGAGATATGTTTTCGAGCAATTGAAAGACAACCAATTTTTAAATATTATATAAATGTTATGTTAAAAGCCGGCTTCATAGTTGCTTTGGCTATTGTTCCAGCATGAGAAAACAACCTTTCAGAAGGAATTGAGATAACAATGATGGATAAAATCTCATTAGAGACTTTTCAAGCATACGGACATTTATTTATTTGTGACTTGCCAAAGAATAAATGGAATAGTTTTAGCTTTCCTACAGTTGGCCGATAAGTAAATAGAGAAAACGAGACAAAAAGATGCACTATTTATACGTACGAGAATAGTTTTTGAATTTGCAATTTAAATCTTTTCAAATAAAATCTATTTCTATCTATCTATTGCATATTCTATATGCAACAAAATGTAACACTGAAAATGGATTATATTGATCCACCTCTTCCGCTACTTCCCAAATTAACAGATTTCACGAAATTCTCTCTATCCTGTATAATTTGTAATTGTGTCGTTGCATCAAACTTTACTTTGTAATGCATAGACTTCGTTTTAGAGGGATTGATTATTAAATTAGTGAAATTCATCCAGTAACCTAAAATATTCAAAACGTAGTCAATCTTTTCGTTCAACAAATTGATTTTAACCAGTAAACTCAATTTGAACATAGTCAGCGAAGGGATAGGGCTTGCAGCAATCGTCTAAATCGACGAACATACCGTTTACAAATTCAACAAACAGTAGTGGCTCAAACATCGATCCCTGCAGAACGCCGCTTACGTCGCTTCTTACAAGTAGAATGTTGAATTGAATTCCGTTTACATAAACATATTGACTTCTTCCAGTCAAGCAGATCAATATCAAACTACATGCACTTCTATCACATCCATAAAGAACAGAAAGTTATTTAAGAAGTATAGCTAAATCTACTTTGTTAAATGCTTTCTCAAAACCTAATGAAATGAGAACGCTGAAATTCTGATTACTAAAATACGACCTCACGATGTCCGTTAGGCCAATAAACAAATAATACGTATTCCTATTTTTCCGAAAACCATTCACTGATTAACCGCTCACGCTCTACGTAAGACAAAATCTGCCGTATTAGATTATATTCGAATGTCTTTGATGATAAAGACAACAATGAAATTGGACGGAAATTGCACATAGATTTCGTTGGATGCTTTTTTCAGTGGGATTATTTTCCCTCTTTTTCCATTCAGTCGGAAAACCAGCTGTAGTGATAGCGGTTTTCACTAAATGTGAAAAATTCGTTGAAATAAAAGGAAAAATTACTTTGAACCACTTATTTTACTTTATTGGTGGGTCGGCTAGTAATCAATATAATATAAATAGATAACATGTATATGCATTATTTTCATTCTAATCTAGGTAATTTTGAAAAATAGTAATAATTTTACTGAAAAAGTATTTTCGTTTTTCTTAAACATCCTTAAGAATATCAGTGTTCGAACCAGCAGCTTGAGTAGTTTTTATACATAAGATTGGAGCAAGTTTTTAAATATCTTCTAATTTTTCAGTATAAAAACTTATTTTTTTGTGTACATTATAATATATTCTTTCAATATAGCTGAAAATTGCGTATTTATGACTCAAACTATTAATATTTGAAATTACATTCCATGTTGTTGTTTTTCTCGTAAACAGACGCTTCTATACCCACTTGTCTCCGCATGAATTATGTATTCCGATTGTCTGTTTAAATCCTGGACAGGTATGTGCGGCCTGCTATAATGGCATGTGGCATCGTGCGGAAATTGTAGCAGCACCCATAAATAACTGCGTAAAGGTAGGATACATTTTATCAAATGATGCCGTGGTTTTAATTATAGCTTTTTTTATTTCTAGGTTTCATTTGTGGATTATGGCACCGTGTCTGAAGTGAACATAAACGAAATTAAGTATTTAGCTTCATGTTTTGCTCAATTACCTGTTCAAGCTTTAAGAGGCTGTTTATCTCATATAAAACCTTGTGGATTACACTGGAGCCATGAGGCCACCAAGTATTTTCTCTCTTTGGTGGCGGAAATAATGTTGTATGCCAAAATAACCGAAATAGATAGAGAGGTAGCAATATTTAATTTCAACAAACACAATATGTATGATTTTCTGATTATTATATTTAGAAATCGGTGTTCCATATGGTATTGTGTAATACACATGGCAATGAAGTCATACAAATCAATAAGGAGTTGGTTGTTAAACGTTATGCATTGTACAATAAAGACTGGCAGGAAAGCAAGATTATAAAGGTAGAAATGTTTCTGTTGTCATAATATATTCTTCTAAATGTTCTCCTTGTATCATAACAGAATAATGGTCGCCGTGCACATCATCCGCGTGAAGACTATCCGACGTGAGATATTTGCCATATCCATATTTTTGTAATTTCTCTACTATTTATCTTTGATAATTACATACATTTATTTGCATACCTGTTTTATATTTCTCATTAATTTTTCTACCTTAAGGTTTTCCATGATTGAAAGGGGTGAATATCCAAACTTTAGTGAATTAGTAGAGCTGGAGCAGTGCGGTATTGACTATGAAGCCATATACGATCGTATTATTTTCAACAAATGGGCTACTCTAAATTTCCATGAAAGTGTCCCAGAGCCTATACGCCATTTGCCGTTTTTCCTGCAGACGACTAATCCATTTCGCACTGATATCCTTTTCGAATTGCTGGATATTAAAGTGACCACCGATGAAAAAAATTAGGTGTGGAAACTATTATTATCATTCCAGTCTCAAATATTTTTGGTCTCATAAATATTAGATATTAATTAGTACCCAAGTGATATATATATGCCTTTTAGTATTTGGATTATAATATAATTTTGAACTATTTAACGATTTTAAGTTTTTTTTTTCAAGTTTAATATTACTTTCTCCCTTTACTTCAAATGTGAACAAGTTTTATGTTTATGGTTTCCCAAAGAATTTTAAATAATTGGTTGTGTTTATTTTACACATCGATATTTACAAAAACACATTTGTATAAGATATCGCAAAATAAACAGCAAAGGAAAATAATAAAGTTCTCTAATTATCGATGACTCCATGATGTTGCATTAGGATGATAATAGCTGGGTTGGTAATACTTAAGCCAGATATTTTTGTTATATTGTATAGAATTGTGTCAGAAATGGTGTAGCGTAGCAGTGAGTCTCCACTTTCTATTAGCTAATAATTTCTCTTTCCTTCCATCTTGAGAAAGTTGTGGCTGACTGGGGAATTCAAACCAATTATCAAAAATAACATTTAACATCGAAGAAAATTTTTTCCTAAATGAAAGTTTCTTGTGTTAATCATCTAATACAATTCGTCAGCTTACCACATACCATCGGTTTAATGAGAGCAAATAAAAAAAAAAAAAAAGCACTTGAATGTCAAATCTTGCTTAGATTTGCTAATTTTGCAGTGTGTATAATTTAAGGTTATAAACTTGGACTATTCGGACTTTTTGCAAAGGTCGTGAATCTATTCGAGTTACGGATGTCTTTGCCAAATATAAAGTTGAATCGTGGGCGAAAACATATATCTGTGATTACAACGAAAAACCACCTAATTAAAAATTTTCTATTTAATCGTTATTAAATTTTGTTTTATTATTTATTATTTTAGTAACCAACATCCAGACTTTTTGGTCGACGCATTGATATATATATATATATATATATATATATATATGTAATAATGAATTATATATTGTTTAAGTTTAGATAAATGTAGAATACAGACCCTGACGCATATTTTTTAAATCATTTAACAACAAATGATGAAAAAGTTTTCAGTAACAGATAATAAAAGCATCATAAAACATGACATTTTTGTTTCATATATCAGAATTAGTGAAAAACTATACTAAATAATGCTTACATATCAGAGGGCTTACTATGATCTTTTCGCAAAGAAAAAAAAATACAAAGAGACATTGTTTGCACGTAAAAAAATTTCGCGGCACTGTCAATTTTTTCTGTATTAATTTCCAACACTGAAATTGGGACGGCTGAAGTTTTTACGTCATAACATGTTTGGTATTAGGCGCGCAACTAAGTTCTTGCTGTATTTTTTTTTATAAAAATTCAACTTTATTATAAAAACACATTTATAAATGATCCACTGAAAGTACTGCCCATCGCTAGCTACTATTTTATTTCCTCACCTTTTCCGTCACGGTAAAACTGTCCATCTTTTAAGGCTATTCACGAATCTAGCCATTCCTTGATGTCGTCATATGGGTGGAACTGTTAGTCAGCCAGATCGTGTGCCATCGAACGGAACAAGTGATAATCGTATGGCACAATATCTGGAGAATATGGCGGATGGGGTACGACTTCCCATTTCAGCGTTTCTAGGTAAGTTTTAACGGGCTTGACCACGTGACGCGGAGCGTTGTCATGCTGAAGTATCATTTTTTCGTGTCTATCCGCGTGTTGTGGGCGTTTCTCGCGCAGAGTTCCTATCAATCGTATTACTTGAAGTAGATACCGATCTCCAGTGATGGCTTCGCTTGGTTTCAACAGCTCGTAATAAATAACACCGGCCTAGTCCCACCAAATACAGAGCATAACCTTCGCAGCGTGAATATTCGGCCGTGGCGACGACGTTGAAGCTTGACCGCCATAATGAATAAATTTTTCATCGCCCGTTACGATACGGTGAAGAAAACCTCTACTTTTTTGTCGCTGAAGCAGTTGTTCACAGGCGAAAAATCGACGCTCAATGCCCATTGGCTTCACCTATAAGAACCCCAAGTTCCTTGCTTTTGAATCATTCACAACGCATGCAATCGCTTGGAAATGGTTTGGAGGGCAACTCCTAATACTGAAGCATCCGTAAACGTTTTTAAGCTCTCGATGAGCTTCAGCCGCCGGTTTCTTCGATTGAAATCGGAAATCAATAATTCAACGCTTGGCTCATGACGTTTATGTTATGGCAGAATCGACTATCACTTGCTGCTGGCGCCATCTATTGGCAAACAGTGGGAACTTAGTTGCGCACCTAATAACATATTTGTGGAATTGTTATGTTTCATTTTCAAATTTACAAATGTATTATCGAAGATATTACGACGTTAAAATGTTCATTATTCGGACTTTGGTGTTGGAAATCAATAAAAAAGACGTAGGCGTTGCCATTTAAGAAAATTTTCCTTGTGGAAAAAGCGCAGTTCTTTTTGGTGGAAAAATTTAGCTTCATATTCCACGACCATTTATTTATTTGTTTCTGGCTTGTAATTTAAAGCCTATAAGTAAATTACAATATGTAACAATTCATCTATTAAATTGAATCTGCTCAATATAATAAGTTAAAAAAATGCGTAATAAAAATTAAATATAAAATTTATAAAAATATTATATGAAATTATGATCATTACAGACAAAAAAAGTATGAAAAAAGACTAATTCAAAAGTTAGAAGTTAATCGGTATATAATCGGCAAATATAAGATAATCGGTATGTAATAAAGGCTGCTCACAGTTTAATTAAAAACAAAATTTTACTGCAAAGTCAGAAAATGTTGCAGAATGAACCTTTTATAAGAATAAGGACATAATTTAAAGCATTTTGAATGGCTTGGTAGTAAATTGTAAATTCGAGGTACTCTTATTACAGAAGCACGGCCCATGAGCGTGGTTATTTTAGGAATAAGAAGCTGCTTATTACGAGTGGAGTGTGAAAAATTAAATGAATTAAAAAGAAATTGAGGACTACGCAATCGAACAGCTTTATAAAATAACAACAAAAACCTCAAATCTATATAATTTTTAAAACTACAACCGAAGAAACGCTTAACATGCGGTGTTATATGAACACGACGCCTCAGTGAGTACAAATATCTTATAACTCTATTAAACGCCATCTGAATTTTCCTTATATTTTGTTTATTAGTGCCACTATATAACTCTAAACAATATAGAATACTAGGCATAATATATGTAAGCATGAACCAATTTCTCCTTAATCGATCTGGGCAACACTAAATCAATATTATAAAAACTTCGCAGTGAATAATTTAAACGTCGGACTACATTATCCACATGATAGTTAAAGCTTAGTTTGTTATCTAAAACTACTCCCAAACAATGTACACTGTGGACCACTTCAATACGTGTGCCACGATGAGATAAATTCAAGTTTAAATCACGATTAGAAAAAAGCCTAGCTTTTGTTTTTGGAATGTTAATTGAGAGTTTATTTTCCGTCATCCATGAGCAGATCAAATTTAACGCATAATTAATATTACTTTGCAGGACATCATCAAACTGATATTCTCCCTTAAAGAGCAATTTTACATCATCTGCAAATGAATAGGGAATACATGTATCATTAAGGATACTAAACAGATCATACAAGTACAAAACAAAAAGTATTGGATCAAGTACCGAACCTTGAGGAACACCGCTTTGGACAGGTAAAACAGAAGACAACGAATCACAACACAACAACATATTGACTCCTACCATATGGGTATGATGAAATCAATTGACAGGTATTAACGTCGAAATTATAATTGGTTGTATAACTTATCCAACAAGACGCCATAATCAACATGATCAAATGCCTTTTCTAAATCCAAGGGCAATAACACACAAACTTTTTGATCATATATTTTTTTCCTTATGGTATCTGACCAATAAGTAGTCCAGTGGTACTTCTATAATTTCGAAATCCACATTGACAGTCGTTCAGCAACGACTCACTTTCAATGCAATGTGCTCCAAAATCTTTCACAATATGGGAACTAATGAAATTGGTCTCAATTTTTCGAAATCACTGGAATCATTTCTCCTTTACTTTGGGATTACCTTAGCCAACTTCCACTGAACTGAAAAAGAAGATGTTGTTATGATCGTGTTGAATAAGAGCAAAATATGGCATGAAATTAGTGGAAAAATTATTTTTAAAAATTTCAATGACATACCATCTGCCCCTGGAGCATTAGACTTAATAGAAGAATACGCAGACCACAATTCATCGAAGGTAACACACTGAAAGGAGAATCCATCATTCATCGATTGCGGTATGGGATACGTAGTTACGTTCAGTTGGTTGCCAACAAAATGCCTATTTAGTTGCTCAACGTCAATATTGTCAAAATTACCTTGATTGAAAATATATCCTATCAAGCCATTCCACAGTGTTTTAACAGAAACAGTGTTTTCGAAAAGTGCAGCATGCGCCCCAATTTTCAGTTTTATACTGACACTTTTTCAACGAATTGGCATTGGCGTCATTAATATATTCAGATATAGAGTTTCACCGTTAAACCACTTACGATTGCCTAAAATTATGAAACGATTGTTCAAGATGTGTGATAACTAGACTGTGAATACGCGGGAAGGTGATGGAGATAAATCGCGAAAATAAAAGTAAATAAATGTTATGACCTGGGACTATCCCCCTTCAAGAACAAGTACGGCGATCTCTGTAGGTATATGTAGATATGGGAAAATCTATTCAATTATTGACAATGATATTGATTTATTTTACTACTTAAAAGAACAAAGCTGATTATGCCGACGGGACTTTCCATGGTCGTTGACTTATTATTTAATGAACGCTCAAGGCATGTCCAATTTGGCCAAATTTGCTGCAATTAAATAAAATATACGAAAAATGACATTATGGATTAAATAGGTCATTTGTTTGGGTTGTGCCAGAAGGACGCAATTAACTTATCGATTTTTTCAAATTCTGCCAGACTTCACAAATCAATAAAATAGACGAAAGCTTAGGTTGCTGCAGCTCACGAGTTAGGGCTTGCAGTGGAAAATAAATTGGTCAATTTCTTTGGCGAGCAAGTTTAGTGCAACTAAAAAAAGATATGACCTAAAGAATATGTGGATTAAATGAGGCATTTGTATTAGTAATTAATTAATTAATTAATCAATAGATGTTTCCATATTCTTCAAAACTTAAACCAAATCAATTGCTGCCTATTTTGAGATGCTATGGTTATGTTAGTAGTAAGGATATGGTTCATAATGGAGATATTGATAAGGTTAATTAATTTTTTGCTGGAAATTCACAAACTAATGTTCATATTGAATTATTGCAAGACGCTAATGATTCGATAGCATTTAGATGTATCAGTGCTGATGAAATTGCTGCAGCTTTCAATTAAATTGAATCTAAATCGGTAGGGTTCGATGACATTTGTGTACAATTTTTATGACTGTATTCTTTCATATTTATGTGAAATTGTTACACACCTAATAAACTTGAGTTTGACAACGTCTTGAAAAACTTTTCTATACCTAAATTTGCTGTTGTAAATGACCCTGATGACCTGCCTATTTCCTCCGTCCTATCTAAGGCTTGTGAACACTTATTGAAAGAACAAATTGTGACACTATCTGAAAGTAAAATTATTGATAATACAACGACTTTGGTTTTATATACAGGGTGTCCGTCGGGAAGGTACACTACTGTGGTTGTTTATAATTTTTGATTAAATGAAAGAGAATGGATCTTATATTGATAAATGTTTTATTTAATGTCGGCAATTATGTATGAAATGCAATATCAAATAAATGTCCGCCTTTGAGCACATTTTCCACTACATTCTCACACATTTCACGCGGTATTTCATTAATTTCATCACGAATATTTTGTTTGAGTTGATCAAGCGTTTCTGGTTTGTTTGCATAAACCTTGCTTTTCAGATATCCCCACAAAAAGAAGTTGTTGTGGACAGAGGTCTCGCAGTAATTCCATTGTAATCCTAGCTGTATGCGATGTGAATGATTCCTCCTGACCAAATTCCACACCAGACTGTCATTTTTAATGGATGCAATAATTTCCATTGCTCAGAACCCTCTATTCTGTTTATTCACATATCCATCCAAATGAAAATGTGCCTCGTCACTCATTATGATTTTTTCACAAAAATCGGGGTTGTCATGGGCGAGCTGTAACATCCTGTTGGCATATGTACAGCGGCGTAAATGGTTTTGTGGAAGAAGCTCTTATGTCAACTGAATCTTAAATGGAAACAAATGCAAATCCTTGTGCAAAATTGTGGCCAAAGTTGTTCTTTGAAGACCAAGTCCCCAAGCACAGCATCGAATTGAGGTTGATGGATTGTTTTGAACACTTTCTTGAACAGCAGTAATGTTTTCAGCCGATCTTGCAGTATGTTGTGGTCCATGGTTGGCCCTATCAGCTACAGACCCTCTTTCTTCGAAATCATTCATTACACGATAAATAGTGCGTCCTGTTGACACGTTGTTTCTCCCAAAAATTTCACATAACTTTCTCATCCTCACAGTAATTGATGATTGATTTAGATAAAATGTTTTAACGACAGTTAGGTACGACATGAATCGCAACATGCATAGAATTCTGGTTTCTTTGGATCTGAGTAAGGTTTTCAACTCTATATGCCATAGAAGACTGATAGAGAAAATTACATGTAAGTTCAGCTATTCTAACTCATTTTGTGTTATTTGTGCGATGGTTCCAATTAGTTAATTTGAATGGAAAAAAATTCGGATCTTGTAGGTCTAATCTCCGCTGTAGGATTCTCTTATTTTTCATTTTATTTTAATGTGTGTGTGTGTGGATTATTTAGATAATGGCCTGTGTTCTATGTTCCTGTTTGCTGCTGATATTTTGTTGTTTTATATAGGCTTAATTTTGAAACTCATATTGATCCTGTGCATGGATAGCCGCTACTCAACCAGTATTTGTTTCCCAATTTGGCTCAATTATAGATTGATTTGGGCGCTTCTAAAAGGTGTCCCAACAAGAGCATGAGATTTAAATTTGGCGCCATTCGAAGTGTCATTTTTTTGACATTTGAACAATTAATATTATTTGCTAGTAGAAGGTACGAGGTTAGTAAAAATGGAGAGCTACACAAATGAACAACGCATTCTCATTGTGAAAATGTTTTAGCAAAATGGTGAAAGTTTTGCGGTTACAGTTCGAAAATTGCGGTCAATTTGGGGTCACATTACTGCACCAAAAGAGTCAACTGTAAAGAGATTAATGGATAAATTTGCCAAAACTGGGTCTGTTAGTGATGTAAAGACAACAACGCGCCTTCGACCATGTCGATCGACAGAAAATGTCGCAGCTGTACCTGATGATGTCGCTCAAACTCCATCCACCTCAATTCGACACTGAGCTCAGCAAATTGGTGTCTCCAAATCCACTATGCAACGAATTTTGACGAAAGATTTCATGCATACAAAGTTCAATTGACTCAGGAATTGAAGCCAGCTGACAATGGACAGTGAAGGGAGTTCGTTAATTGGATATTGGAGATACAACATGAAAATTCTGACTTTGCCGATAAAATCATCTTCAGTAACGAGGCCCATTTCCATCTTGATGGCTTCGTCAATAGGCAGAATTGTCGCATTTAGGGTGAGGAAAATCCTCGAGAAACAAATGCATCCTCAACGTGTCACTGTGTGGTGCGGATTTTGGGCTGGAGGAATCATTGGACCTTTTTTTATGAAAATGAGGCATGTCAAGCGCAACCAGTCAATGGTCGGCAAAACTGATAACCAGTTTTTTTCGTGCCTAGAATTGAAGAAATAAATGTGGAGGGCATGTGGTTTCAACAAGACGGCGCCACTTGTCATACATCCAGAGAAACAATTCAATTGTTGCATTAGTCATTACCCGGTCGTGTTATTCGTGTTGTTCGCTTTCTGGAGACCAGAATTGGCCTCCTAGATCGTGCGATTTAACACCATTAGACTTTTTTCTTTGGGGTTTTTTTGAAGTCGATAGTTTACGTGAATAAGCCGACGACGACTCAAGTCTTAAAGGAGGAAATTGGACGCTGCATTAATGAAATACCGCAGCATTTATGCAAAACGGTCATTGAAAATTTCATTAAAAGATCGCGTGTGTGCCAGCAAAGCAGCGATGGCCATCTGCCCGATGTGTTGTTCCATACATAACCTCATTCTGTCTACTTTACGATATAATAAAATTCCACGATGTTTTTTTTTAATATCTGTGTTTTATTTAAAATTTAAATATTGCGTTCTTGTTGGGACCCCCTTTAAAACCTTAAATTATTCACGAGATAGAAGTGGTATCGGGAACAGTATCTATGAATCTTTCGAAATTGAAATTGACTATAAATGTAGTTGCATAATTTATTTACGGTGTACGCAGGCGTCAACTTATATCTGCATATGGAAGACCCACAACAGCGGCATTTCGTCTGAAGCATAGGGCAGTATAACTTCTTGAAGGATATTAACATAAATGGTTTTATTCATTATGCTTCTTATCCAATGTGTGGGTCCTACACCATAATAAGAGAAGCATAATCCTACCATTGTACTATACCCTCCGTGTTTTATAGTTTTTATGATATAATTTGGGTTGTATTCGGCATTAGGGGGTCTTCTAAAGTAGCAACGTGACCCCTTGCCACCAAATATAACAATTTTGGACTCATCTGTCCAAAGCACACTTCTCCACATTTCGGCTGTCCAGTTCAAATGAGATGTTGCAAACTTCAACCTTTTAGCAACGTGCTTACGAGATAGGAGTGGCTTTTTTTCGAGGACTACATGCATTTAACTTGTTGTCGCGCAGTCTCCGGCGAATGGTCTCGATACTTGCAGCTACAGTAAGTTCCTTCTTAAGCTCTGTAGCTGGCTTGAATGGATGCTTCTTTGCCTCTCTGACCAAACGTTTAACCATTAAAGGCGACAAGACTCGCTTTCGTCCACGTTTTTCTAGTTTCTGGGTAAATATCAGTGCGTTGATAATCATTTTGTTTGAGCACCCAACTAATTTTCGGATTTCTGAATATGTTTTTTTTATAACAACACGTTTTTCGTGCGTGCAGTGCTTTCCATGTCCCATTCGGACGAATATATATTAAAATAATCAATAGATATTATGAATTGCAATATGAATTTATCTTACCATTAGTGTTTTTCACTTTTATTTTAATTATTAAAACAATATTTATTAAGTTTAAAGATTTTTTCATACGAGGTGCTATTTTTGTGACTGCGCTGATGTGAAATGATTGATCATTACTAAAGAACCGTTAACTAAGTTGAGGGGGAAAAATGTCTCTTAAAGAGAGTAAACAGAGTACTACGTCATCGCTTAGTTATGTTCAAATAATAAGCACAGAATTTCTTTTTTCATTGGTATACAAATAGATTTCAACGTTGGTGCTATTTTATTGTCCGGTACTGTATGAAGGGATCAGTTATTCTTCGTTGGAGGAAATCCAGTTCATAGCTTTAAACCTTAACCAGTAAATCAGAAACTTGCAAAGTGTCCAAATTAAAAGATATTTTGTTTTTAGTAATAAACTAATACGTTTCTTAGCAGAAAAATTTACAAAATTTATATTGCTTTTGCAAAATGTGCATCAAGATCTTTTACAAAAGCATACAAGTCAATGTTAAAACACGAAAGAAACCTTTGTCCTATTTTTGGAAGCAGTGAAGCGTCAAAGCGTTGATATCGGAACATAAATCGGCAAAAAAAACCAGTATACGATACTGCTACGTACGATTTGTTTATGATTTTTCTCTCCACGAAACGTTGGATCTGATATTATTGTCCAAGTACTGCTTTACTTGCACAAATGACTTGATTCCAAAGGGTGCTACTTACCTTTAACTGTTTTCTTCAATGACGGATGAACTAATGAACCAAAACATTATCATTTAGTTAGCAGTTCCTGTGGCTTGCAGCTTCTCCTTTTTGTAACAAAACATACAGTTGATTTTTATTTTATAAGGCAAACGCTGTCCTTCTGGTTTTTATTAGTTTACGTGTAATAAAATACAAGATATTTTTAATATTTTTGTTTCTTGTTTTCTTTTTTAATTTGTTGTTGCTTTTGCTTACAATTCGAACAAATACAACATTGCAGGTTTGTGGTATTATAATTATAATTTTTGTTTTGTTTTTTCTTTTATTATTTAATAAAAAGACCATTTGCTTAGCTAGAAAACAATGAGATAATTTAAAGAAAAGGAAAACTATTTATTTCATAATGATTATACACAAAACTAATAATGATATAAAAAATGTTAAACTAAATAATATTAAAGATTTACACAAAAAAACTGTTTTTTGCTACATATAAATGTAATAACTATTATAAGTTTAGAATAATAAAAATTAAAATTAATTATTTAAAACGAAAATTTTTTATAAATTTTACTGGTAAATTCAAGCATAAACTGCATAAAAATGGAATAAAATAAAAATTAGAAAATAAATCATTATACTGAAACTTATTTAATAAATTACAATTCGAAGATGAAAAATTAAAAAAACTAATAAATTTAATAAAGGGAGAGAACGAAATTTAAGTTTTTTTTTTAAGTGAAAAAGCAGAAACAAGTCTCAAAAAGCAGAAAATATAATTATTTTTCGCAAACAAAAAATGTAATGAAGTAAAGATTGAACAATACGCATAATAACGGTTTTTTGGGATAAACTACAATAGAATTTAGAAAAAATTTGATGTAATAACTGTTTCCATTTAATAATTAATATTTAGAATAAAAATATTAATCGAACCATATTATAGAATTTTCTTTACAATGAAATAATAATCAAATAGAATATTTTACAAAAAAAAAAAAAATAAAAAAAAATAAAAATTAAAAATTTTATTTAAAAAATGTAAATTATTTTTAAATAAAATTATGTAACGAAAAGACAATAATTGCATTTGTTACGAATATTAATTGTCTTAAATAAAATATTAAATAACGCAATAATAACGCAGATTTTTTCTAATTAATTGTAGCAATTTTAAGTGTAAAATCATATTTTCAATAAAAAATATTATCGACTAACATATATTATTAAGAAATAAAATATAACGCGGTGCACTAAATCATAATTACAAATAATAATAATTCTATAACAAATTATAGTATTTAATAGATACAGTGTGTTTGGTGGTGGAGATTTTAAGCAACTAATGATTTTTTAAAAGTATCTAAATTTAAACTACTTAATACATTTTTAAAAATAATAATGTCAACATTTTAAACTACGCTCAAAATTATAGTTGATTTCAGCGTTATACATTTCTACAATTTTATACAATAAAGGATTATGAAACAGAAAAGAATTTTAAACTTAAAGTTTAAGAAATGAAAGAAATTATATTCGTTTATATTTGTATTTTTCTTTGTCATATTTATATATTTTTATATTTTTTTAATTTTCAGTTTTCATTTTTTTCATTAGATACAATTCTTGGTAATTGTGTATGTGTTCTTTGTTGTTCCTAAGTTTTGTTTTTATTTTATTTTTATTTTTTTGTATTTTTTATAACATTTTTTGTCGTTATTTTGTTTAAGTTGCCGCTTTTATATTTCTCTACAATGTGTACTAAAAACAAATGTGTCATGCTTTTTTGTTATTGTTTGTTTGCAGTTTATAACAATGAATAGTTGTTGGTTTCTCTATACTCATATAATTATTTAACATTTCTGTTGTTTTTTTTTTGATTTTTATTTTTATTTTTTTGGTTAATGATTTGTATTGTTTTTATTCGTTTTTAATTTAGGTTCTCTAAAAATGTTAGTTGTATATGTTGATTTCATGAAAATATTTTTTTTTTTTGTATTTTTGTAGGAAATTTATGTTTTTTTTTTTTGTAAAATGTTTATAGGAGGGCTAGTTATTTTTATTGGTTTTTTCCTTCTTTTAATTGTAGTATTATAGTAACATGAGACACAGTTTTTGTTGCTATTATTATTTAACAGGCTTTGGGAGTTCAGGAGATTGTATGGGTAATAGGAGATAATAGGATTCTGGTGAGAAAAAAGAGATGAAGAAGAGAGCCGGAAAATGTTAATTTGAAGATATATGTCGAACATTTTCTACATAACAAGTCGGAATTCGGAGGCTAAAATCGCACTAAACGACGAAAAATATATTTTTTCGCAGTCATAAAATGTTGTTGTTATTAAAGATTGGTTCTATTATTAAGAGTCACTTCGAATAAAACTTTTTTAATAATATTTCTACAGATAACAGATAACATTTAAAAAAAGTCCATTGGATTCCTAATTCTAAAACTATATTGGAACAGAAAAAACGGTGGTGGTTTCGGAAATTGTATACTTTTCTAATTTATTACAGATGTAATTTCTAAAATTCAGATTGCGTTTAACTCATATGTCGAAAATCGATTCACTAACAAGTTGTCCAATCTTAAGAGAAGCATTTTAGGAGTATTTTAATGAGAAACAAACAATAGGGTTCACAACATGCCACAGAAGTAGAGTGGTAACATTTGTCAGATTTGTTTGATCATGTGTCTTATAAAATAAATTAATATGGGAAAATTCCAAAAATTCTCACCAAAATCATTCGTTTTCCAAAATTATGATCTCTGAAGGCATCGTATACACCTACAAGAAATAATTTATCCTTTTCCAAAAAAATCATTCGATTTCTATTGGAAGTTGTTATGACAAATTTTTGCTGATAAATCCACTTCATTAAGTATAAAAACGATTTGTATACGAGTTGATTTTGGAAAAGAAAGCAAATTTTTTCCGTAATTAAAAATCAACCGAATTCGCAGGAAAATTATGTGATTTTTTCAAATGTTGATAAATGATGGCATTCGAGTCCACTGTTCACATTGTACTCGTGTAAAAATATATATGTTGGACCTTGTTCAAAGGATTTCTGTTCGTTTGTAAGAATGTTTGGAGAATATTTGGGGAATTTTCCATTTGAATGCAATTTACTGTACTACATGTACATGAGCGAAAAATTCATATCTGATAATTGGAAAATTTATCTGACCATGGGTTTATGCTGAATTATTATCGACAAGTTTGCCAAATCTATCTGATCCATCTTCCATAACGTGAACTTATCTTTTGTTCACAATGTGTGGCCAAGTATATGTGTATAATATAATAATAATATAATAATAATAATAATATAATAATAATAGCAGCGTTTTCATATATCAAAGTATTTCTATAACGGGCGTTTCTATGACGAGCATTTCTGAAAAGTTTTGAGCATTTCCGTAACGAGTACTCAATATTGTATTGTTTCTGTATATTGGACACTGAGAAATAACTATTCGATATTTTGGATCTATGAATCGATACCACGATATATTGCTTTAAAAGTAGGAATTTAGAAGTAAACATTTTAATCGTAAAATCTTTAAAATCTCTCAAAAACTGGCATTAAGTATTGATTAAATGTATAAGCATATTTATACTTGACATATTCGTTGAAAAACCTCGTGTTTTCTGTAGCGAAACTTACGTACTTCGTTTAAAAACATTTAAGTAAAAAAGCTGTTAAAGTACTCGGTGCTTCATTGAGTATCTAAAGTCTTGTTCACAAAAATTGGAAATAATTTGAATAAAGCGTCGTCTTTAAATAAAAAATTATTGTCTTAAATTTTCATTTACATCTGTGACTTCAAGAATATATAATTTTCGCCGTACAGAGCAATGTCTTACTCCAAATTTGACCTTTCAAGAGTTCTGAAAGTTTATACTTGGGAAAAAGTAAACTAAATTAGTTTTACAGTTTAAAGTATGGTAAATTATACAGGAAATTATTTGAAAAATTGACTGTAAGTGAGTTCAACTAACTGTTCTAAAAAATGTAACTGTTCTAAATTTGTTCTAAATATTTGCAAACTTTTTCGCTATATATATATAATGGTTTTCTACTACTTTATTTATGTATATGAATTAAAACAAAATTAAATTAATCACAAATCTATTTGATATTGGTAGAATTCAAAAGTAATCATACTTTTTTTTTTTTTAATTTTTAATGTAAAACTTAATATAGAATACAAAAAGAAAATCATTGGCGTTTGAGAAGAAGCAGCTTGGGGTGGGGAAGAGGGAGGGATTCACCTATCAGTTTGGTTTACCTTGATGTGAATGACGTCAATTGATTAGAATTCATCTCTTTTTATTTGAATGTTTCAATTTGTTGTTAGTGTTCGTTTTAACGCTTTTTCATTTATTTTGTGAGTTGCATTCACTTTTTTCTTTTTTAATTTAATGTTCGTTTATTTGTATTTTTTTGGTTTTTCTTATACTTAAGTCATCACAGTTTGCGGAGCTGAAAAATATTTTGTTTATTTGTT
>JAHXMU010000389.1:0-28211 GCA_019455685.1 Philornis downsi
ACCATAAAGTTACATATACAACGCTGTAACCACACATGCACACACACAAATAAGTACATACCAAACCGTTTCTAAAGTGTGTTTAGGCAAACAGACAACAACAAACACTTGTGGATATTGCCAACAGCGACTACTCCAACTTTCATCAATACCACAACAACAACTAACAAGTGTTTTTCTTTTTGTGTTGTTGTTGTTTTTGTGGGCAAAACACTAGAAATTTATATGGTCGCCACCTCAATAGCTGCAACTATTAGAGCGGAAGAGAGAGAAAGGGAGAAATTGCAGTTGCAATAATATCAACGCAAGGATAAATGTAACAACAATATCACTTACAGTGCCAGTAGCAGTCATCCGTTGCAACAATTTCCTATTTCCGGTTAGTTTGTTTTACATATAATACATACACATACATGTGGCTGCACATGGTTGTGAGTGTGCATTGGTGTATGCTTGTGCCACAACTAATTAAAAATGTAATTGCAATTTACAATTTGTCATGGATGTTAACACCATAATCACCATCATCATCGTCATTATCGTCATCACCGTCACCCTCATAGCATTTTAATCACACTGCCAGCAATGGATATCCGCCCAATGAGAACTACGATATCGAAAGTATTAAAGTTTTTAGCAACACTAAACAGATGTAATTTTATTTTTATTTAACCTACACATTTTTTTCGAAATTATCCTACACTAAAGCTTGCTGTACTTACCCAGCTTTAAATGTACACAAACTAATTGAAATTTACGCTCTGCGAAGAATTAAATATCTCTCGCACAGGACCGGATATGTTGAAAATTAATTAGAAACTTTTCAATGAAAAGTTTATTGTTTTGGGAAATTTTCATTTAATTAAGGAAATCGTTGCAAACAGCAAAAATATGCTTATTTTTATGGCAACCTGTACGGGCCGCGAGGTGAAACCAGCAATAAGGAAAATGTTGAGAGATATGTGGCGCACATTGGGGCTGAGTAATGGAACTTTTCGTTGGAGGAAGTTTTTGGCCTTGTGGTTGAGGTGATGTGTAGTGATTGATTCTCGAAATATCTTAATAAAATAAAATTTGTAATTTTACGCCATGACTATTGTTAATACAAAGTGTTTGCTAGTTTTGGTTTATGCTTCAGCATCACATTTTCCGCAGACACATAATGATGATTGAGCAAGTGGAGAAAAATGAAGGACTTGACTTAGATAGCTTAAATTTGTCATGACTTGGCACGCACATCAACTAATACGCAATTTGCACGAAATCAAACTACTTGCTAGACATTTGCCGAGAGTTGAAAATGAAACATATTCATCCGCCTTTTTTTTGGTATTTGAAACATGTTTTCTTAGGCTCACAACTCCCATTTATTACACTAAATTTAATGTCTGCAGAAACACACAAGTTAAAGTTCAATTTGCCAGAATCTCAGCATTTGTGTAGTCATATAAAACAATTTGACTGAAAAAAACCTGTTACCTAGTGCATCACTTTAAAAATATGACTCTGGCCCTCCAAATGTGTAGCATATTATTTTTCCGAACAGAACATAAATACAGGCTTATCGATTTAGTGGTTTCAAAATCGCCCATCTGACAAGGCTGTCAGCCATCAAATAACTATCATCTGAAGTGTTATTTATTTAGTGAAAAGTTTGCCATTTACGAATACGGATCGTTTAACAGCCGATGAACGCGTTAAAATAGTAAGGCTCTTTTCGTGCATTACGAGGTGATTACGGTGGTCATAATCGACCTACTGTGTAAGGAATTGGCAGGATTATAAAAAAATTTGAATAGATTAGAAGCGTTACAGATGTGGTCAGGCCTGTGCATCATCGCAATGTACTCACAGCCGAAAATATCGCTCCTGTTGGTGAAAATATGGCGGATAATCCGAATTTTAATTTAGAGTGCTATGGCCGTATGATAACCGAATTTTTTGGCCTGCAATTGAAGACTATGAACTGGACGAAGTTTTTTCAACAAGACTGTGCCACGAGCCACACAACACGACTGGAAAGCATAATTTCACGTTTTGGTGACGCCAATTGACACCCAACATCATGCGATTTGACGCCATTAGATTTGTTTGTGGGGCTACGTCAAAGACCGTATTTAAGCGGATAATCTCCAAACGTGTTAGCCACGTTTTAAGCACCATTTGTCAAGTTATCGTCGAGATACTATCTGAAATGCGCGAAAAAGTGGTCGAAAACTTCCTCAAAGGAACGAAAGTAAAAGAAAGAATCCACTGCTGCAACCAATCCACTGGCGATTATTTAAATGATATGGTATTTCGTACATAATGGCAAGGTCCAGGCATTACAACGAAATGAAAGTTTAATCGAAATCATAGCTTTATGTGTGTTTTATTTAACTTTTCTTTTGAAACAGAAAAATCGATAACCCTGGTAGATGATATTTTATCATATCTATATAAAACACTTTCTGGTGTTTTCCATGCCAAAAAGGTCTATTGTATCTACATATTCTTGGATTTGCAATTCTAATTCAATTACACTAAAATTTAACTAATTTGTGGTATACGTTAAGTGTTTGGTAAATTTACGTCCGCGAGTAGAAATCCTTGGTCCTGTTGACACCTTCCAAGTAAATTGACCTGTTTACTTGTATGTAAATTTTTTCTCTATGAACTTTAAGCGATAGTGACAGTAAAACAACAGTGTTTTTTAATGTCCGACAATACATTGATCTCATAACTATTCTAGCACTCTTTCTGAGACTTCACATGTAAGATACAGTAAAAAGAAATTCATTATTTTACCAATAGATGGCTTTAGCATTTGGTAACTCGCGTCATATAAGTGGATTTAGGCTACGAAAAATAGAAAAAATTCTGAGACAGTTTTATAATTGACTGACTCAGTATTGTTCGTCAAAGATGAATTTCTTCAAAGAGAAAATATGATTTTTCGTCGGTAAAGGCGAAAACGCAAGCCAAGTGACTGAAAAATGTGAAAAGTGCTGACGGTTTTGGTATTCAGCAATCACCCGCAATTTTTTTTTTTCATTGATTCTGTTTTCGTAATTGCAATAGTAATAGTAATAATAATAAATACTGGAAACTGTCTAGTCCGAAAGTCATGTTAGCATTGTTCCAATTGTTTAGAAGTCAAACATTGCACAAAAAGCCTTTTGGAATTCCTTCAGTAAGGCTGGCTACAAAAAGAAACTCGATATATGGATACCACACGAGTTAATGTAAAAAAGTCACTTGGCCTGACTTTTCATCTGCTGCTGAATCGCAGAAAAATCGACCCTTTTGTGAAGCGGACGGTGACTACTGATGAAAAGTGGGTCACTTATGGCAAGGTCTAAAGAAAATAGTGCTGATCGAAGCGCGGTGAACCGCCATAAACGATGGCTCATCTAGGATTGAGATCAGGGGTGAGATGCTGTGTGTTTAGTAGGTTTGGTGAGCAATCACCTTTGTCCTTCGTGCTTCCTTCGTCCAAAACTCTTAAGTCAAATCTGCAGTGTCAAAAATTGGCCAATCTGAAGGAAGTAATCGCAACAGAAGAGGAATTGTATTCCATCAGGACATCACCAGGCTACATGCATAGTTGGTTTCCAACCAATATATATATTCCTATTTGTATCCATCAATGCGTTCTGCATTCAACACACGAATAAATGGTACAAATTTTAGACAAATTTAGAAAACGGTATATTTTTCGAGATGTGAGTTTAGGCCTTGCAAGAGAAAGTCAACAATTGTTGGATCTTTGATTGATTGTTTTCGCCAACAATCCACATCGGTCGTGGACAACCTTATTAATTTTGCATGTTTCCGGTGAAATCGGTATAGGACAGTTCTCATAAAAAATATATGTATTAGAATTTTAGTTAAATAACAAATGATTCCATTTATAGCTGCAAAATTTCTGAACTCTAAGAAGTCAACATTACAGTTCAGAGGGGAAAAAACTTGACCATTCACTGATTTAATGCGTTTTGGACAGGCCAATTTTTGAAATATACAATTCTCCACAGAAAACTCGATATATAGGGTTGTCCATTTTTCGTTTTCCATCAAAGTTAAATAAATCAAACTTAAAGCTATGATTTCGATGAAACTTTTATGTCATTATAACGCCTGGACCTTGCCATTATGCGGGAAATACAATATCAGATTTCGAAAAAATATGATCAAAATCAATTTCTCCGAATGCAATGGCTTTTCCACAACCACTTCTGGGCTCTGTGAGCCTGATATGCCACAATTTTGCTTGCCGACGTAACCACCGGGGGAGAAATGAGCTTCATCGCCGAAGAAAATTTTGTACAATTGAATGCCTTCGTTTGAATCACCACTTATTTTTAGTAAGTTTTAGCTATTTGTAGGCATTACTCGGTTGTTAAACGGTTCATATTCCTAAATGGCAAACCTTTCACGAAAAAATAACATTTCAGATGACTGGTATTTAACAGCTGACAGCCTTGCCAGACAGGTAGTTTTGAAACCATTAAATGGATAACTCTGTGTTGTGTATCGCATTTCCGATAGGCGCATTTGGTTAAAGACGAGCGGGTTCTCCGTCTGCAACTCACATATCGACACAACATTGTAATTTTTCGAAACATTTATTAAAAAGTGTGTACGATAGAAATTGAGAGATAAGGGATGGAATCCTTCACCTCATGCACTTTGTAATGGTGGTGGTCGAATTAGCCAAAATATGTTTCATCGGTACATATTATGCATGAGTTTACATATTATGCGTGAGTAGAGGACATTTCCGCTATGTTCAATAATTTTGCGAAGTATAGGATCTTTATCTAATATTATCACAAAAAAAAAAACAATATTTTTGACTTCATCCGAAGGAATTATCATCATATCATTTGATGCAGGAAATATGTAGCACCCAGAAGGAAGCGTTTGAAGTTTTTTATAGACCACATGTGTTTTATGACTTTATAAAACTGATAGAAACGAAGTTTCTCCGAACTTGACAAAAGCAAACATTTTGTCAAAACGTGACCATGGACTGTGAATGAGCTATATCGACAAATTGGTCGTTTTCCCAAAATTCAATTGTTTGTTCCCTTAAGCAGCATCGTAAATATTTGTCCGTTTGATTGCTTCATAATGCTTGGCAAAATTTGGAAGAAAAAAAAAAACGACCAACTAAACACACCCTTTCTTATATCTTCCAAACGACAATGAAGGCAATACCATCCATACGATATTGTTTACTCAACACGATCGAGGCCTCAGCGGATGACACTATCGAGGTCATCAGTTGCATTTGTCACACATTAAGGGGTTTGTTAAGATGGTGCATTTGAACTTCCCTACTGGTATCTCCCATACAAATTAAACGATTTGTCGAAATTCAAGTTTTCCCCTGTAATTTCTATAAGCCGACGATTATGGCAAACCAAGCTTTTCCTCTTCGTATCGCTTTCTAAAGCCTAGGTAACATCCATTAAATAACCAACCCCCTGCTGGCACTTCCCAAACAAGTAATCGATTTATTCCATACATTCTTAAGTTCATATTTCTTTCAAGCATTTGCACCGAATTTAACTAAATTTGACATTTGACGTTTGAAAGAAAACAGACTATATTAATGCGTCTACTCGGCCTACCTCTCATACAAATTGATCGATTTGACGAAATTTAATTTTACCACTGTAGACAGCAGTTGCTTGAACTTTTCTTAAATGCAATGCATTTGTAATGCTTTGTAAAATTTGAAAAAAACGATCGTATAACCACGCTTTCTATATAAAGTGTCATAAAAATTACATGCTTTAAACAATATATACACATATGGTCGAAAAAATAAGTACACCTGCTTATTTTTGCTTTACGTTTAATTTTAGTTACTTTAACGGAAATTAAACATGGCAATTCTTTTTTATTTAAACAACATTAATATGGTAATGCCTTTAAAAGTAAAAACAAAAGTGGGGCTTCCTCGTTTGTTTCATTATGAGTTAGTTTTGTTCAGGTGTGATTTCTGTACTTAGTCAAAATAATAAATACATTGTTCAATTCTTTAATATTTTCGACGTCTACTGTAGTCTTTTTGGAAATGCTAGTTATTTGACTGTTGTATATCTTTATTCATAATAAAATATATAGTAAAAAAATCAGCCATTGATTGAGAGAAAAATTGTTTCAAAACTAAGAAAAAGCGACCAAAGTATTCGTTCTATAGCAGAAACTATGAATCGGTCGCTATTTTTTGTACAAAATGCTTTAAAGCGTAAAAAGCCCGTCGAAACTTGGGGAAGACCCAAAAAAAACTCAAAAACAACAAATATCTGTTTTGTAACACTTGCGAAGAAGGACCCATTTGTGTCTTCAAGAGCGATTTCAGCAGAAATTAGAACTGTAATTTCATAGCGAATAGTTCGTCGTAGACTGCAAGAAGCACATTTAGCAAGATGTTTAGACAGAAGAGTTTAAAGGCTAGATTGGCGTTTGCAAGAAGTCATTCCAATTGGTCCGGAGGAGACGGTGAAAAAAAATGGCGAAACATTTTGTGGAGCGATGAAATAAAAATTAATGTATTTGGAAACGACTGTGCCCGCAATGTTCGACGCCCTAAGGGTAAGGAATTCTATGTTCGCTTCACAAAGAAGACGGTCAAGCACGAGGGTGACAATATTATGGTCTGGGGTTGTTTCTTTTGGTTTGGTGTCCGTCCGATACATCGAATCACCGACACTATGATCAGATTCCACTACAAAGATATCTTGGAAAATACGATGTTGAACTATGCTGTGGAAAGTATGCCTCTTAGATGGACACTCCAGCAGGATAACGATCCGAAGCATACTTCTAAGTTGTTAAAGGATTGGTTCCAAGATAAGAATGTTGCTCTTCTTCACTGGACTTAAATCCAATTCAAAGTCTTTGGGGAGAGTTCAAACAAGGAATTGGAAAGGAGATTCATAAATATAAGGATCAGTTATGGAATTTTGTTCAAAAAACTTGGTATGAAATATCAGTACAAACCTGCAGGAAGCTTATTGGCAGCATGCCAAAAAGAGTTAACGAAACTCAGCTAATTTAGCAAAAAAAAAAAAAAACTGATTTTTTACTTTTTTGCTTATTTTGACTAAATGTACTTATTATTTTATCCAATGTTTTTTGATTAATTTCTTACTTATTCAAAAATACTAAATTTAATTTGTGCTTGTTGTTATTGTTTTAGTATTTATTTTATTTCTAATGTTATAACAAAAGAAATTAGTATTTTGTTTTTTCTTTTAATTTAAATAAATTTTTGTCTACGAGTCTTTAAAAAAATATAGGGTGTACTTATTATTTTGACCACATGTGTATTTCTAAATTCATACCTTTCTTTCAATTGCACTAAATTCAGTGTAATTTAGCATGCATTAGGCTATTAAGTGGTTTCAATTATCACTCCCCTGATGGCTCTTTACATTCCAGCAAAAAAAAGTGGAGGTCATTCAAAAAGAATCGTATGTTCATTACTTGTGAAGATGCAATCCATGCATAGTTATCACTTCCAACGAAACAGGTTTGAACCAATTCCAAAACCACCGTAAGAACTAAAAAATTGATTTATTTTTCTTTATTTATATACATTTCTTTGTCGCTCAGAATGTTCGTTCTGTGAACTGCAAGTCGTTGGAAGAAGTTGTATAGGGTGGCGCATTAGTAACGCTAAGATTTGATCAGTGAATACATTTTTTTGTTTAAGTCTTTTTTTTCGTCTCTTTACAGAATTTACTAAATAATATTTGGGAAATTTATGATGAAAGGCTCAGCACAGAACAACGAACCAAAGTTGTTAAATTTTACTTTGAAAGTCAGCATTCGATTATTCAGATCATATCGAAATTTCTTTCATGTTCGAAATGGTCCTAGCGCTCCAACAATTTACCGATTGGTTCAGCGTTTTGGGCAACATGGAGCTGTCTGTGATCTTCCGCGTGCTGCAAGACCTCGTGCGGTTCGAAATGAAGTGACCATTGCTCGAGTGCAAGCAAGTATTGAGGAAAACTCCGAAACTTCCACCAGGCGAAGTTCTCTGTAGTTAGAGATGTCTAGGCGGTCTTTGCAAAGAATTTTTCTTATGTTACATCTTTTCCCATATAAGATGCAATTGGTTCACGAGTTAAAGCAACTAATGCACAAGAACGCATTCAATATAGTCATCGTTAACGTTACTTATGCGCCACCCTTTATAAACTTCGCCCCTAGGAAATATTAAGTGTCCTACTTATGCGCCACTTTTTGTAAACTTCGACCCTACAAAATATTCAGTGCCTGTTTACCGGGTTTTTTATAGAAACTACTAATCCGTCGAAATCTGGCCTATAATACAAAAAGAAATCAACAAATAAAAATAAAAAATCAATTAAGTAATGAGAATTTGATTTGAATTTCCAGTAGGTCTCACTTATGAACATATAAGGAAGAGTCATCATAAAATAGTGTTTCCCTCCTAGTACAAGTCTATGTTATTTTGATTGGTGATTACACAAATTTTCATCATTTTCCTTTCAGAAGTTGTGATGAATATTCGCTTCTTTGGAATTGTATTGTATTGTACAGGGTGACGCAATAGAACGTGCATATTGCATCATCTTTTTTTGCGGGGTAGAAAAAGGCGCGGGCGGGGGGCGCCTACATCGTTGGGTTGGCGGGCTCATGGAGTTTTAGTCGCTATGAATCACTTCGACGGGAAGCATCGCGCATTTTGCGTGCGGGCATTTTACGAGAACTCTCGTTCATATATTGCTACTAGGCGACTATATTGTGCTGAATATGGACTACGGCGAATTAGTGAAGCTCCGAGTGCTAATTTAATTAAAATATGGGTAAAGCGTTTTGAAGAAACCGGTTCAACATTTAAACCACAAGCAAATGGTCGCCCAAGAACATCTAGGACCGAAGACAATGTTGAGAGAGTTATGGAGTCAGTACGAGGAAATCCACAAATGTCGACTCGCAAGAGATCGTCTGTCTTACAATTATCGCGACGAAGTTTGCAACGAATTTTAACATTGGATCTTAAACTGCATCCATATAAGCTGCAATTAACACAAGAATTGAAAGAGTCTGACTTCATAGCAAGGCTCGCATTTGCTAATGAAATGCTTAATCGATTTTCCAATTTTGACAATATACTTTTCTCTGACGAGGCTCATTTCCTTATGAATGGGTTCGTAAACCGTTAAAATTGTCGTTACTGGAACAGTGAAAATCCCAAAATCAAACACTAGAAACCATTGCATAGTCCTAAAGTGACAGTATGGGCAGCAATCTCTGGCAGAGAAATAATTGGTCCTTTTTTCTTCGCAAATGCGCGGGGCCAAAACGTCACGGGTTAATACGGAACGCTATGTTGAGATGTTGGACGGATTTTTGGCTCCAGAAATTGAAAGTTCAAGAATAGTGAATTCCAGAACTCGGTTCCAACAAGATGGAGCTACCTGTCACACATCAAATGACTCCATGGCGGTGGTGAAGCAGATGTTCCCTGACAGACTGCTTTCGAAGAGAGGTGATATCCCATGGCCCCCACGTAGTCCAGACTTGACGCCTCTTGACTTTTTTTGTGGGGATATCTCAAACACAAAGTCTACAGTAATAATCTAAGAAACATCGTTCAGCTCAAGGAGAATATCCGTGGTGAAATGCCGTCGTAGAGAGGGTCACCATTTAGATGATGTTATTTTTAAAAAATAAACTCCATTTATTACTCTACAATGCCCTAGATTTATTTTAACCATATCTTTTGTATTTATTTTTTAATCTATTTTCTTAAATATGCACGTTCTATTGCGCCACCCTGTATTTGGAGTTGTATGAATTCGTTGGGATTGTATCCCAGCAAAAAATGAATGTCATTCCAAAAGAATTGTATTTTTATAGCTTCTACAAATACTATATGATCATATTATCCGAAGCTATTTTTAATTTAACCAAAGATTTTAGATGAAATTAAGGCATTTTAAACGGCAGTCGTTGTGAGAATAGTAAACGTTTTTGATGTTATTTTTGTTTCTGATGCAGATATAATTTTAAATAATTTTATTTAAAATTGCTATATGTTAGCAGCTTAAATTATGTGCTGAGTTATGTGAATTCTAATTAAAATGAGAAAATTATCGTGAAAAATGCTCCAAAGGGTTTTCATTGCTTTAGGAGTTCTGTTAAAAAGGCAGTGAGAATAGTAAATATTTTTAATATTGTTTTTTGTTTCTGATGAAATTAAGGCATTATAACCGGCAGTCGCTGTGAGAATAGTAAACGTTTTCGATGTTATTTTTGTTTCTGACGCAAAAATTTAAAAGTATTTAACGTGAATTCTAATTAAAACGAGATAATTATCATGAAAAATGCTCTAAAGGGGTTTCATTGCTTTAGGATTCTGGCGAAAAGGTAGTGAGAATAGTAAATATTTGTAATATTTTTTTGTTTGTTTCTGATACATAAACTTAAACTCATTTAATATGTATTTAAAATTTCCGTTATTTAATTGCTTAAATTAAATAGTTATGTGAATTCTTATTTAAACAAAAAAATTATCATGAAAAATGCTCTAAAGAGTTTTTATTGCTTTAGAGGATGTGATGAAAAGACAGTGAAAAAGTTAAAAAAAAAGAACAGCAGAACCCTTCCTATGACATGATCATGTTAAATTCATCACTTCTAGATAACGATTAGTGGATCTTTTTAGATTCTCTGGATGCTCATTTCTTGTACTGGGATTTAGTTTATTTTACAAAAATCAATGGTTTCTTTATAACGTCTAAGAGGAAAATAGTCGGTTATAAAGAAGTTATAATAATTAAGTTCAATAATTTGTAATTTTGTTTCTTTCATTTTGCGTTAATTCACAGTAATTCTCAATAAAGTTTCGAAAATGCATGCAAGCCAGTTAATCTAACTGGAATTCCTACGCTGGTCTTATTTAATGAATGGGGCAAAAGTTGTGTTGAAAAATAAGAATTAGAATTTTTGGGTTGTAATTTTTTAAATGTTTATTTACTTGTTTCTTTGAGCACCCTGGAACACCGACATAATCTCTTTCCTTGGTTTTTTAGCCTATACCAATAAGTAATTTAACAAAAGCCTGGCAATTTGATGAGCTGTGATTAAGAGAATCTGTCGAAAACATCATCAGCTCAAACATAAAACTTTTTCTGTTTTGAAAAGACTACCGCCAGCTGTTACAAATTATAGGTGAAATCCATGATGTTTTGGAAATTACTAGTGGATTGAAATTCTCTTGCTCTTCTTTAAATTATTTCATGAGCAAACCATGCCTAGCCATATGTGGCTTGAAATAGCCATATTTACATTAGAACCGATTTCTTTCCTTTGGTTAAAATTTTAATTACTCAATTTGTTTCGTCAATATTTACAAACCTTGATAGCGGTTTATTATTATTTATAGATTATTATTTATTTATAGATTAACTGAAATAAATTCAAATACAATTGCTAAGGTTTTATCATATTTTCTTCTTTAAATAGCAAAATTGAAATATAAATACAAAACAATTGATCTGAAACATTTATCAATTGACATTGAATAATGAATATTTATATATTTTTTGCACGCTACAGGGTGGCGCAATAGAACGTGCATATTTAAAAAATAGATTAAAAAATAAATACAAAAGGTATGGATAAAATAAATCTAAGGCATTCTGGAGTAATAAATGGAGTTTATTTTTTAAAAATAACATCATCTAAATGGTGACCCTCTTACGACGGCACTCCTCTAACCGCAAACGAAAATTATTGAAAACTTTCTTCAGTAATACTGGTGTAATGGCTGCCATTTCACCACGGGTATTCTCCTTGAGATGAATGATGTTTCCTGGATTATTACTGTAGACTTTGTGTTTGAGGTATCCCCACAAAAAAGTAGCTCCATCTTGTTGGAACCAAGTTCTGGAATTCACTATTCTTGAACATTCAATTTCTGGAGCCAAAAATCCGTCCAACATCTCGACATAGCGTCCCGTATTAACCGTGACGTTTTGGCCCCGCGCATTTTCGAAGAAAAAAAGGACCAATTATTCCTTTGCCAGAGATTGCTGCCCATACTGTCACTTTAGGACTATGCAATGGTTTCCGGTGTTTGATTTTGGGATTTTCACTATTCCAGTAAAGACAATTTTGATGGTTTACGAACCCATTCATAAGGAAATGAGCCTCGTTAGAGAAAAGGATATTGTCAAAATTGCAAAATCGATTAAGCATTTCATTAGCAAATGCGAGCCTTGCTATGAAGTCAGACTCTTTCAATTCTTGTGTTAATTGCAGCTTATATGGATGCAGTTTAAGATCCAATGTTAAAATTCGTTGCAAACTTCGTCGCAAAAATTGTAAGACAGACGATCTGTTGCGAGTCGACATTTGTGGATTTCCTCGTACTGACCCCATAACTCTCTCAACATTATCTTCGGTCCTAGCTGTTCTTGGGCGACCATTTGCTTGTGGTTTAAATGTTGAACCGGTCTCCTCAAAACGCTTTACCCATATTTTAATTAAATTAGCACTCGGAGCTTCACTAATTCGCCGTAGTCCACATTCAGCACAATATAGTCGCCTAGTAGCAATATATGAACGAGAGTTCTCGTAAAATGCGCGCACGCAAAATGAGGGACGCTTCCCGTCGAAGTGATTCATAGCGACTAAAACTCCATGAGCCTGGCAACCCAACGATGTAGGCGCCTCCCCCGCCCACGCCTTTTCTACCCCGCAAAAAAAGATGATGCAATATGCACGTTCTATTGCGCCACCCTGTAAATCATTTAACCAATTTTGATTTAATAAACAATGACTGCTTTTTGTCAGACAGTGTTTCACCAATTAATGGTGGAGTGGAATTTAAATTAAAGAGAAACATGAACCAAATTAAGAGAACTTTTATATGGGTGTAATAAATAACAATTAACTGTAGTAATTTAGGAAATTGTTATAATTACAGAGGCAAAACATTTCTAATATTTGTGATGTTGTAATGGCAATTATTAAATTTATTACACGAAATACTATATAATATTTCGAAATTTCATCAAATTGAATTTCCGCTTGGAACACTAACAACAAGAATGTGTTTCAAACCGGGACCGTCAATGAAACGAAATTAACCGTGAGTTTCCATGAAATTCAATTCAATTCAATTCGTTTGCAAAGCAAACAGAAAATAAACCTATTTGTGTTTGGCTTTGTAATTCGAATAGACTTTCGTTTTGAAGCGTTTTTATTTTTCTTAAATATGATTGTCATAAAACTAATGTTTTTGTGCGAAACAATATAAAGAAATATTGAAAAAATTGAAATATAAAATTTAAAAACTTTGATAGTTAGCGAAAACTTTCAAACTTTTTATAAAAACCTTGTTAAAAATGCTTCTATCATAGGCGATTCGTCTGTTTACCGTATTAATCGTTTTATGGGAACAGGCTGTAAATTCGAAAATAGTTTTGATTTGTTTCAGTTTCATGAATCTAAATCAAAAATATACAAAGTTTATATTCTGATTCCCACAAACGCATAAAAATTGTATTGCTTTTTTTTTTGTCATGCAACCAAAATGAAATTACAAACAATTTTCATTTTGACTTTCATTTGAAACAATTTTGATTCTGATTCCTTTTTAATGTTTGAAATAAAAAAAAAACAATACAAATTTCTAAGACCCTGGTATTGTAAATTCAAAAAATACATTATTTGAGTCATTTTGTTACTTTCACAGTTTGGCGCCAAGAAGCAAATTCTTATATAGATTAAGATACGAATTTACTGTGTAATACAGTATTTTCGTTTCTGATTTTCGATAGAGAAACCCAATTAAGCAAGGTTTTGTAATTTTGTTTCACATAAGAAACGAATGAATGTATGAAGTGAGTTGTTGTTTCGTATATGAAACAGAAACAAAATTCTAATTTACTTTAAATAAATTGACAATATCGAAACTGAGACGAAATTATAGTGAAGATCCCTGGTTTCAATATTGAACTGAAATAGATTAAGTTAGGTCAGTGTGGTAGTCTGTACAGACAGACTCACTTAGACTGCATAGTTCGTTGTGATACCACGGAAACCTGACACGGATGTCCTTAGTTTCCCCCGTTGAACCATCCCGAGCGTCTCAAGAAGCTTTTAAGTCGATCAATATCTGTATCGTCCAGATCTTCAAGGCCTCTAAAAAAATAAGAACCCAGTGTTGATCCCCGCCTGTTCACCAGGACAGGGCAAGTGCAGAGAAGGTGTTCTACAGACTCCTCCTCCTCTTCATCCCTACAGCTCCTGCAGAAGTCACTAATCGCAACCTTCAGTTTCACTGCATGTCTTCCAATCGGACAATGTCCCGTCATGACGGATACAAGTAATGAAACGGCGGGTCTTTATAGTGACAGCAGTTTGTATGAACGCTTCAGATCTAGGCGAGGCCACATTTGTCTGGATTGATTACAGCCTCGTATAGACGCCCCACCTACGATTTGCTGCTAAATATGCTTTATCTCGCAGTAGGAGCTTGCAAGTGGCTAGAGGCATGCCCACGGACTCAAACTCGGCTGAAGTCTGTAAGATTGTCCCAAGTCTTGCCAGCTCGTCTGCTTTGCAGTTGCCTGGTATGTCCCTGTGGCCCGGAGGACTGCCGCATTTCAGGGCTGATGTTGAATTCAGGAAGATAGAATTTAGGGATTTAATGCCAGCTGGACTGTCAGAGAATATGTTAATACCCACCGTGGTGAGGACGTTATATCTCAGCCCTTCTGTCACTTTCTTAATGACCAAAATTTCGGCCTGATAAACACTACAGTGATCGTGTAGCCATTTTGCTATACTTAGCCCTAAGTCTTTGGAGTAGTCCCCGAAACTTACCTGATTATTTAGTTTTGAGACGTCAGTGTAGAAGTCGACATACAGTTTTATACCATGAGTTTTCCATTTCCGTGTATCTCTGTCTGGTATATGTAAATGGTACTTTTTGTCGAACTGTGGTTCAGCAGAATGTGGTCTATGATGCCTGTTATGTCAGGCACCATGTTAAGGATCACACTGTGACCATAATCACTGTTTAAACACAGTGACAGCTCTCTTAGTCTTACTGCCATAACTACGACAGTCTGCATACTAATTATGCCCAGGGGTAATAAATGTAAAATTACATTTAGTGCATTGGGTGCAGTGGTGCGGAGTGCATCAGTGATGCACATACTAGATATCCTCTGGACCTTTGCCAGTATCCTACAGTATGTGGACTTCTCAAGAGTGGACTGAAATAATTCGTATATGAATTTTCCTCGCAAGATATCTCGTAAACCGTAAGAACCTCGAAAAATTTGATATAACTTTTGAAATTTAACCGCATTTCTTATCGCTCATCTCGTTTTCTATAAAAATACATTAAAATTCACAAAATCTCACATTTTCGTAATTTAACTTGCACTTTTTTCCAAATTTTGAAAACGAACTCTTATTCTAAACCATGAAATCTGTGGCTTTTACACAATTTATTGCGCAATAGCGCGATTTATTTCTCTAGGGTGCGTTTCCAATTCGTCTCATCAAGATTTGACAAAGTCTCATAAATCTGGCTGTTCCAACAGCGTTTCGTCCTTTATTTTCCCAATCGTCCATCGGGTTCAGTGTCGAAGACTTTTAGTGCCAGAGCGTTTTGGTTCATCTAAGTAACATAATGCAGACCTCACAATCGCTATATTTTCATGCGCTTGATTTTATCGATGTCTGATGATACAGACTCTTGCCAGAAGTCATGTTCATCACTATGATGAACCGAATAACTAGAATAACTACAGCCACTGTGAAGGATTAGAATACTTATAGATGAGTTTTTTTAAGTAGACTGTGGGTTCTCATCGCCACATCGCATGACTTGATGGATATTAGGAAGAGGATGGTATCGAAACATGCAAATATATATGACCACCCATTTCTCGATTTGCATCGATGTCGATATGGTGATGCCGATGCTAAGGTTCGTCTAGATCCAAACAAGACGGCGGTGGTGGCAAATTTGTTTCTGGTGATTTGGGCGATCGGAATTTTTATACCGATGCCAATGATCATGACGATGATTTTTCAGATGTATTCAAACATTCTTATCCTATACATTCTGCAGAGATGAGTTTTTCCCGAATGATAGAGGAACATGCGATCCAATGCCACACTAAAGGCTTAGAAGCCTAGTCAATTATAGTCATAAGTCGTTTGTATTTCAGGCATTCTTATATCTGTGATAACAAGGAAAAACAACATAAGTGGAGTTAGGAAAAATTCGATTTTATACGTTATTGCTATTGTTTTTATTTTGACGCCTATATACAGGGTGATTTTTTAAGATCTAAGTTCTTCAGGTTGACAGCACTGGTTGGTAATGGCGTCCAAACGTCATCTGTCAAAGTGAAAAGTGTACAGTATACTCTGCCATTTCACAAGGGAAAGACTAACAAACGAGCATCGATTGCAAATCGTTCAAATTTATTATCAAAATTCGCGCTCTGTGACAAATGTGCATCGTATGATACAACCATTTTATGGTCGTCATAAACGCCCTGCTGAATTAAAAATTTGTGCTGTTATCTCCAAATTTCACACCAAATTTACTTTGTTGGACATAAAACCATCGACTCGCATGTGTAGAGTGCGTAGCGAAGAAGATATTGCAGCCGTAGCGACCAGTGTTAATGGCGATCGTGAAATGTCAATTCGTCGCCATTCTCAGGGATTGGGCATGTGTTACTCAAAATCACAAGGAAAATTTTACATGTCGATTTGGGTTTGGAAGCTTATAAAATTCAACTCACGCAAGAATTGAAGCCGAATGACCTACCACAACGTTTAATTTTTGATGAATGGTCACTGAAAGTCCGCTGTTTTTGCGAGCAGCTTATCTCTCCATTTGGCCCTGTGAGTTGGCCCCCAAGATCTTGCGATTTAAAGCCTCTTAATTATTTCTTGTGGAGTTATGTCAAGTCGTTAGTCTATGTAGACAAGCCGAATACTATTGAAGCCTTACAGGATAACATAACACGCGTTATTCGTGGAATATAGACCGAAATGCTCGAAAAAGTGACGAAAAATTTAACCTTCCGAATGGACATTTTGAAACGGAGCCGCGAACAACATGTACATAAAATTATTTTTAAAAATTCAATGGCAACGACCAACTTATCGATTCCAATAAAAAAATTGTAATATGTGATGCAAATTTGTGTGTTTTATTCGATTTTTAAATAAAACTGCGACTAAAAAAAATCGCCCTTTATAACTAATTTCCATTCCAAACTTCACAAGTTATAGCAGTTTTTCAAAACAGAGATTTTTCAAAAATTGCGCAATATTTTTAGATATTAATACAATTAAGAACCCGTTTTTGTTTTATTATTCGCGTATTCAATGCAGATGTTGGCGATTTCAAAATTTCGTATATCTCGGAAATTACAGCAAATCCCCACAATAGAGATGTTTTCAAAACTATTTAATATCTTAAACCGATAAATTCCGAATTAGGTATTTTTTTGCTTTGTAAGCTTAGATATTAGGGTTGGGTCCAACATTAAGCGGATGAGTTCGACTCAACAATCATGCTTGAAAGGTAAATCAGTTCATAGTGCTTTCCGCGATGTTGTAAGCTATATTTGTCCTGGCTGGCAACTTTCCTGGACATTAAAGGTAATTTCAAGTAAATTGTTTCCAATGCCATTAGCACATCTCCACATCTCTCTCAAACTGGTTGTATCCTTGATGGCGTAGATTGACGTTATCCTAAGTAATCGTATTGTTAGCTTGGCATTTAGTGAGAAAGTTGAAAACTGGAGGCTCTCCCCAAAGTATAGTTCTTTATTCACTTCTGTGAATTCCTGCTGTTAATCGCATTCTACTTGACTTCGAGTAAGAAGTTCTCAATGCGATAGCATATGCTGTTGACGTAATTGACCCCGTGACATGAAAAGTATTTTCCTTTTATTGGGAAATGTGATGCAACATAAGCTGGCGACGCTTTCGAATTTAGCCAGATGTTATGCTTTAATCCCAGGAAAATCGAGCTGTTTCTTTTGAAGTTCAGAATAACAAGGCCTTTTTTATCTTATTGGTATCATTGATAGCAAAATAAACTGAAGTGTGAACAGCGTGGTCGGGATACGGGGAATATTGAATGCTCTCTGTGCCTGTCGAAACACAATAAATAAGAGTTGATGATTCTCTCTGAAACCTGCCTATTGATTTTGTATGACAACCGCGTGCCCTGTCACTACTTTGAGAAGCCATATCTGGTGAAGTTGCAATTGCGGATAGAATTCCATTAGCTGAAGATTCTTATCTCGGGGTGTAGTTCAATGGAATGGCCTTTGATGATGGATGGTTCGAAATGGATACGGTAGCAAATGATATCTACTGCAAGTTTTTGTAGCTGAATTTAACTGTATGAAATGTGATAGAAGGCACCACAATGTGGTCGTCTATTCGAATAAGGTGCCGAGGAAGATTTTGTCCAAGATGTCAGAGCGATATTCTTGCTCACCCTGAAAAAATTTGCTGACGCTTGCGTCTTAACGTGGCATTGAGATATCACGGTTATAACATCGAAATGGGACCGTTAGCCGCTATTTCGGTCGCTTTTGCAGACATGAGCAGCAGCCGGAGAATATCGGGCAATTTTCGTGTAGATATACCTATGTTCAGGCAGCGTTTCCCAGGAGGAGGTGTTGATGAGTTGGCTAAGGTCATCCGGAATGGGCATTTGTCTTTTGGAATTGAAGTGGACGCTTAGAAATGTTAGATCATGTTCATGTTATTCTGGCTGCCTAGACAGCGTTTCCCAGGTGATCCGAAATGGCCATTTGGATTTTGGAATTGAAGTGGACGCTTAAAGGGTGAATTGATTCTTAGAAATGTTGGATCATGTTCATGTAATTCTGGCTATCATACGTATTGACTACTTTTGGTTCACAATATTTCTTTTCTTCTAAGTCGAGAGGACGAGAGATTGAATACCGTGGATGGCGAGTTGGTTTTTGCAATTTATACAGACCAAACCATTTAGTGGTTTCAAAGCCCCGTTCTGGCAAAGGCTGTAAGTTGTTAAATGCCTGTCATTTGCAGTGTTATTTATTTAGTGAAAGGTTTGCCACTTACGAATATGGATCGTTTAACAACCGAAGAACACGTAAAAATAGTTAAAACTTACTACAAAAGTGGTGATTCAAACGTGGGCACTTTTCATGCATTACTGGGTTGATTATGGTCGTCATTATCGACTTACTGCTCAAGGAATAGACAAGATTATAAAGAAATTTAAATAGTCTGGATGCGTTACAGATGTGATGGGATCTGTGCATCGTCGTAATGAACGTACTGCCGAATATATTGCTTCTGTTAGTGAAAGTGTGGCGGATAATTCGAGGAGCCGTTATTGTCAATTCAGAGCGCTGTGGCCGTAGGATAACCAACTTGTTTTTGCCAACAGTGGAAGATTATTAACTGGAGGATATATGCTTTCAACAAGACGGTGCCGCAAGCCACACAACGCGGCAGATTTTGGGTTCATTGCACGAGAAATTTCCAGAAAGCGTAATTTCACGGTTTGGCGACGTCATTTGGGCACCAAAATCATGCAATTTGACACGGTTAAATTTCTTTTTTTTTGTGTGGGTACTTCAAAGACCATGTTTATGCGGATAATCCCTAAACATTGGAGCATTTGAAAACCCACATTTTTTAAGTTGCCGCCGAGATAACGCTCGAAATTTGCGAAAAAAAGGTCAAAAACTACCTCGGAAGGATCCATTGCTGCAACCAATCCACAAGTCATTTACAAGACTTGTGTTTTGTACATAATGAGAAGGTTCGAGCAGTATAATGAAATAAAAGTCTTATCAAAATCACAGCTTTATGTGTGGCTTATTTAACTTTACTTTTGAAATCCAAAAAAAAAAGAATTTAAAAAATGGATAACTCTTTATGAGGATGTTGATAATCGTACAAATTGTTATAATGTGAAATGTTTCTGTGATAATAAAAAGTAAAATAAATATTACTAATTAATTGTCTCTTTGCAAGCTCATGAGGATGCCTTTTTTTTGTACACCAGATATCTTTCGTTTTGAACAGTGAGAAAAGGCCTTGCCACTCAACCATAAGTTTAAATGGAAATAATTGGGGCGACAGGTCTTCCAGACCATATAGAATGGGTGGTAGGAGGACTCCCATCCCACGCTTTCCGCCCCTGGATGTGGTGATGTCGGAGCTCGTCTTTAATCTAAGCTTAGCCTCTAATGTTTTGGAACATTTCAGTCTTGAACCCCATCAGATCGTATCGTTTTGTAGATTTCCCGCAAGTCATTCTTCAATAACAACAGGGAAGAGACGAAGGAATGCCTTGCTTCTCAATCTCTCTCAGACTCAAACGGAAATGATAGTATAATGGGGGCTTAAAGGTCCCCCTGATCGTATGCAAGACATGATAGAATGGCTTCCAATTCATATTTTTTGCTGCTGAGTATAAGAATTCCTTATCCATGTTCGCTATCGTATCCTTAGCTTAACCTAATTTTTCAATTATTTGAAGCATTTGAACAGTGCACCTGATTAGATCACCATCTTTTCTCTTCCTGAAAGTCTTCTTCTTAAATAATGAGAGAAATGCCTTTGCTTTCTAATATCTGGCAAAGTCAAATGGAACTGAACAAGTAATAGGGAAGGTTTCCCGAATTGTACAGAAGCCATGATAGAATGGCTTTTAATCAATGGTTTTTTGTTTTCAATAATGGTCTTTTGCCAGCAATGTTTTTTTGCGAACCATCTACGGGTCAATAAAATCTCAATGATTATGAAGGAAATTCGTGAATGTAACACGAATTTCCGCCATTAGGAAACTCTATTATTCTCTTTAAAAATTTGATATGTCTTTAGCCTTTTATAAAACTTACTACGCATTAAAAAATTCCTTTGTAATATAAATAACGAAATGTTAAACAAATCTTGTGAAATGTCTTGCTACATTAATGGTATGACTCGCATAAATTACCATAAATTAAAAGTTCTGAGCAAGAATAACGAGTTATTGTTACATTTACGCAGTATACGATTCAAATGATGTTTCCAACAGTCTATTTTTAAATATAGAACTTTTGAACGCGGCAGTATTTATGACACTTTTGATGATATCACTCGGTCAAAATGCTTTTGATGTATCATGTAAAAGCCTTCTTTTGAAACTCTTCGCTCCAAAAGGATTTCATTTTAATTCACATACATATTTTGAAGAGTTTCCATAACTGGCATTTCATCAGGGTTGTTAAAAAGTTCAAATTATTATGCGTCATATTCAAACTGAAATTGTATAAATTTAAACGTAAGCTTTCTTAAGCGAAATACCCATATTGAAGAGAATTTTTCGTTTTCAAGTCCTTGGATAAATCTTAATGAAATTTTATGAATTCCACAAGGAAAGGGATTGGAAATGTTTCGTCGTATACGTGTAATCAAGACATCATTCCTTTTACATGAAAAAAATACAAATAATTTCGCGAATATTTCACATTCATCTCTCTTTGTGCTCGAAAGCAGACATCTCGTTGGAAATCTCGGTCATTCGCTATTCCTGACGACTCGATAGCGTGCATTGCAGATTACAAATCGCATCCACGAGAGTCATTCATCAAGTACTGGCGCCCACCTTTATTACATTTTTAAGTGTCTTCTCATTTGTTCCCGTGACTTGTTTGCTGGGCGTTTCATGTTCTTCTATGGCAGTCCATTGTTTTTTCGTAAACGCTACGTCCAGGTCGAAAAAGCAAACAAAAGCAAATTGTAATCACTTGACTTTATTTCACACAAAAAATAGACTGACAGACAGGCAGACAGACAAAGCTTCTGGGAAACAAAAAAAAAATACAAATGTTGTCTGAACTACATATTTTCGAATTGCAATATATTTGTCGAACGAAAAGTTCTACTTTTATGCTCTCCCTAACATGCAAATATTCGCAAGAGTACTGCCGTCATTTGGATTGGTTGCAATATTGGGAGGGGGTCATGGAACGAGCGTGATTTATATTTTGTATGTCAATGACTGAAACTGACACAATTGATGTAATGAATAATTTAATATCGTACCAACGTACAATCAACGAATTAAACGTCATTGACATTCTGATGACTGTCACGATGGCGTTGGCGCAGTGCTCCGATGATGTCGCTGATAATGTTGTCGATGGTTGTTATAATGGCAGAAGGAATTTCTATGGGGGTAGTTGTTGTCTCGTTATCAAAATGATGCACTTCAGTTCGGGAAAGTGATAGAACAGATTGAGGAATCAATTAAGGCTGGTTGGTGATCCTGGAGATCAAAGCATATGGAAATCATATATTTTGTCTCCTTAAAAATTTGTGCAATTCGTCAAAAAATTTTCATTTTGGAAGACTTTGTACGTTTAAAGACTGCTGATGCATTCAGATTTCACTGATAAAGAAAAACAAACACAAATTCTTCTGCATCTTATGAATAAGACATGTGAGGGCTTCTCACATTTAATAAGCTTATACGCATTCTATTTTTTAGGCTCAACGGAATCTGTAACTAAACGATGATACCGCACGTCAGTTTGAGAAGCATTTACAAGACTTTTCGTTTACTCGACTACTCGAAGTGTTTGCCAGGCACATCGAGATGACCGCCGCTCAAATATTGAAAGAAGGCTATTTGCGGGATTGAACCCGCGATCATGCGAACGACAGTCGCGTGTACTAACCATTCCGCTGATAGAAATATAAAATTCATTTCAATTTTAAAGAAATTGAACTTGGAAATCTATGAAATAGTATTCGATTTTCCGAAATCATAGTCGAACTATGATGATTACTTTTTTACATTCAAGGACTGAAATCATTCGATATTATTCGATGCGGCCAAAAATATAACATATGTCTAAAATACACAAACTGTTTGGACTGAATGCGATTCAAAATTTTTTTGGATCGACTGAGCGATGCCTGAATTCGACTTTTGCCAGAGAGATGGGGAAAAAGTAGCTAGTAAAGGGCAATACTTTCAATGCATAATATATAAACATGTCTTCAAAATAATGCTGCATTTTTATAAAAAGAAAACAGCGAGAACTTAATGGCGCACCTAATACAATGCCATTTAAATTACCTCCTCTGCATTGACTGAAGCAGTTGATCCTTTAGAGATAGTTTTCGAAAAAATACAGCCCAATAATACCTCCAGACCATAACGTGCACCAAATACTTTTTCCGGATGCAATGACTTTACCACAATTACTTTTAGGTTCCCCGAGCCCCATATGTGAAGACAATATTATTTAACTGAAAGCTCATGTTTGAATCAACACTTTTGTAATAAGTTTCTACTAATTTTACGCGTTCTTTGGTTATTAAGCGATTCATTTTCGTAAATAGCAAACCTTTCACTTGATAACAGTTGAGATGACAGGTATTTAACAACTGACAGTCTTGCCAGACCGGCGGTTTTGAAACCTCTGCGGGCTAACCTTTTGGTCGGACTATGTAAGATTTCAGCAAACTGGCTTGATAAGATCTCATCCTGCATTGGCTTTGCAGGAACCCTCAAACTATTCTGTGACTTGGCATATTGGTCTGCTGAAAGTAGCTTTATAGTCGACGAAAACGAAGTTGTGTCGGCCGTTTTTCTTGAAATTTCTCCAGGATTCCAGTTAGTGAGCATATCTGGTCAGTTGTAAGTCTAAAGCCACTCTGATATACTCGTATTCCAATCAGATCAGCTAGAACAAGGATTTAGTATTCTAAATATCACAGTCTTTTATCACTGTTACTACTGGTAGGGTTTAAGATAATTATCTCCATTTTTAGAGATACCCTTCCATATAAGACTACGAAACTGATTGAAAATAGATGAACTAAAACAGCAAACAAACAAAATGTTTAGTCTATGGAAACTACGGAAACTTCAGAACTCGAAGCCGATAGCAGAAGTTAACAAATTCCCTCGCTCTTGAATGAGACATGGGAATGCTTCTCACATTCCGTGAGCTTGCACGCATTCAATTTATAGACTCATTTAAAAAAAAAAACATAATTTTAATGTGAGTGATTTATTAGGTCACCGCACCCCATCCCATCTAGTTTAGGGGCTGCCAGCAGCCACTGGGTTGGCATAAAAAGTTCAGTTTCACTAACAGATGTCACCTATTTACATATGTACGTATTGCCACCTGCCTCCCGCCTTTAGTTGTTAATATTTCCGCCAAATGCCCCGCTCTCTGAGTGCACTGGTGGAAATTGAAATATTTGATGTGCAACAACAACAACCCAGTGATTTAAATGCACATTTTTCAGCCGACGGTACAAAAGGCAAAAAGAAAACTTTTATGAGTTGCACTCGCAAATCAAACATTTTCTCCTGCCTCAAATGATATTGAATTATTTTATTGGGTTTATTCAATGCCAATATTTCATATTTGCTCACTGGCACAAGTCTATGTAGGGCAAAAGTGAGTGAGTTTCTATAAAAAGTTTTCACTCCCTTTTTCTCATCTGTTGTTCATTTTAAAGAAAAAAGTTTCAGTTTTTCCTGACTTGTTTTTCTTTTTTTGCATAATTTATTCGTGCAGCAACAACGACAACAGCAGCTGGGGGGGAAATTTAATGCAAACAAACGGAAAAAATGAGTTTAACAACACAACAAACAGACTTTATTTATGCGAGGGCGCAGTAGAACCGCAATTTTATGCGGGAAACGCGTGTATTGAGATTTACGAAATGTAATGATAGATGAGACACCAGTAGAGTATGGAATTTCCTAAAATTCCAGGAAATCCCAGACGCAAGGAAATTCGAGCAGTATATGTTTTGCTGTTTTCATTATCAAATTTCACATAAAATAGTTAGAATGTAATACGATTTAATTCCGCAAGAGGATTGCATTATTTTGTACAAATTTTACGATAAAGGGTTATCCGCTTAGTGGTTTGAAAATCGCCGGTGTGGCAAAGCTGTCAGCTGTTAAACACCCGTCATGTGAAGCATTGTTTATTTAGTGAAAGGTTTGCTATTTACGAATATGGATCGCTTAACAACCGAAACATTAAAACATTATTTGGTGAAAAGTGAAAACCTTATAAAATATGTGTTTTAAGTTTTAAGGCGTCACGTAGTTTAGTATTTTTATTTGACCCATCAAAACAATCTCTGTGAATTTTTAAACATGGAAAAAATTGATCACCGTTATCTAATTCAATATTTCCATTTGAAAGGTCTCAGTTTAACCAACAATAAAGCAGACCTTAAGAAAAAAGGCCGCATTTGGCAAATAAGAAATTGTTCTTTCATCACGACAATGCTGCAGTTCACACAGCCACTATTGCGATGGCCAAAATTAATGAATTAAAGTTCGCATTGCTTCATCACGCACCTTATTTGCCATACCAAACTAGAAAAAAATGGCTCAGGGGTGATTTGCCAATAATGAATAGGTAGAGTCTACGGTTGGTGGCTATTTTAAGTAGTTTGATAACTCTTACTGTAAACAGGGCATAGAAGCTATTGAATATCGCTGGAAAAAGTGTATCGAGCTAAAAGAAGATTATGTTAAGAAAGACAGAAAATTATTCCGAACTTTTTTTTTTGTTTTCTTTGTTAGAACGGCAAGTTTTGGGACCACCCTCGTACTACAAAAGTGGTGATTCAAACGTGGGCACTTTTCGTGCATTATGGAGTGATTATGGTCGTCATAATCTACATACTGTGCAAGGAATTGGCAAGATTATAAAGAAATTTGAGCAGACTGGAAGCGTTACAGATGTGGTCAGGCCTGTGCATCATCGCAATGTACGCCCTGCCGAAAACATTACTTCTGTTAATGAAGTTGTGGCGGATAATTCGAACTTGTCGATTCCACGACGTCCTCAGCAATTGGGTCTACCTTGTGACTCACTATAACGCATTTTGCATTTTGATTTGCACCTCCATCTTTATGGAGTCTAACTTACGTAACAATTAAAGATATGCTGATTGGGTGCTACAATAAAAGGCTTTCAAAGCTGATTTTTCGAATAAAATTTTCTACAGCAATGAAGCTCATTTCTCAATCGGTTGTTACGTGAACAAGCAAAATTGTCGCATATAAAGCTCGAACAATCCAGAAGTGTTTGTGGAAAAGCCATTGCATCCAGAAAAAGGGACTGTTTGGTGTGCATTATGGCCTAGAGGTGTCATTAGGCCGTATTATTTCGAAGATGGTGCAGGAGGAACCGTTACCATCAATCCAGAGCGCTATGACCGTATGATGACCGACTTTTTTTTGGCCCGCAATTAAATATTATGAACTAAACGATATGTGGTTTCAACCAGATATTACCACGATCTACACAACACGAGCGATTTTGGCTTTATTGTATGAGAAGTTTGCAGAAAACGTAACTACACGTTTTGGCGACGTCAATTGGCCACCAAGATCATGCATTTTGACGCCGTTAGAGTTTGTGGGGCTACGTCAAAGACCGTGTTTACGTGAACAATCCCCAAACGTATCATCCAAATTGTGCGACCAAATCGGTTGTGTTGATTCACCACTTTTGTGGTAAGGTTTACCTATTTTTCCGCGTTCTTCTGTTGTTAAACAATCCATGTTCGTAAATGGCAAATCTTTTTCTAAATAAATAATACTTCAGACGACAGGTATTTAACAGCAGACATTCTGCCAGACCGGTGGTTTTGAAACCACTAAATAAGGTACTATAATGAGCTCCACTAGTCTTGTCCACTAGCAATCCAATCCTAAGAATTTTTCTCCTACTTTGCGTGGGGGAAAACTGTCATTGTCAAAATAACATGTTTGGATTAGGATTAAGAGCACTTATTAGAGACATAATAAACTATTCTTTGTATTTTGTTGTTTGCATTACATAAGCTGGTATCCATTATTTTTGTATGACATTGAGGTCTTTATTTAGCATAGTTAGAATGATATGATTTGGGGTAAATATGCGCCGTTTTTTCTTAACATATTGACATTTTAAAGGTAATTCTGCTGTATACGAGGTTTGTTCCAAAAATGAGGTGAATTTTCGTTTTTTTAAAAAAATGTTTATTTGTTCATCAATTTCCATTTTATCTCCTTCAAAGTAGACCCCCTCACATACAATACACTTGTGCCAGCGTTTTTTCCAATCCTCGAAGCAGTTCTGATATACAGTTTTTGATATGTTCTTGAGCTCTCTCAGCGATTCGGTTTTTATCTTCTCAATCGTCGTAAAATGCCGTCCTTTCATGGGTCTCTTTAATCTTGGGAACAGAAGCAAGTCGCAGGGAGCCAAATCTGGTGAATACGGCGGCTAAAGCATAATAACGGTGTTGTTTTTGGGCAAATAATCTCCTACAAGCAAACATGAGTGAGCAGCTGCATTATCATGATGCAAAAGCCATGATTTGTTTTTCCACAATTCCTGATGCACTACGCTATGGTAATCGAAGAAAACAGTGAGTAAAACCTTAACATCTGATTGAACTTGGCGTCATATTTTTGGTCTTGGCTCTCTAGGACTCTTCCATTGGGACGATTGGGCTTTGGTTTCGATATCATAATTATATTCCCATGATTCGTCACCATTTATGACCCTTTTAAGCAAATCTGGATCATCGTTGATGTCATTCAGCAATTCCTGAGCGATGCTCATGCGACGTTGTTTTTGGCGGAAATTCAGCAATTTCGGAACGAACTTCGCTGCACACGCTTCATACCCAAAATTTCCAAAAAAATTGCGTGAAATGAGTCAACCGATATGCCGACGTCCTCAGTAACTTCTTTAATTGTGATTCAACGATTCTCCATACAATTTTCTTCACTTTCTCAACATTTTCATCGGTTGTTGATCTGCTGGGGCTTCCAGAGAGAGCGAGCATCGTCATTCACATCTTATCGACCTTCTGTGAAAAGTTTGTACAACTTGTGAAAATTTTTTTGACTCAGAGTACTCTCACTGAATGCCACTGTCAACATTTCAAGTATTTTTGAGCACTTAATAACATTTTTTACACAAAATTTGATGCAGAAAATCGCCGATCAGGCAAAACACTTGTCTTATTTATGCCTCTCACCAACAAACTGAACATAATATATGTACAGGGTTGCCCATATTCGACGGACCCATGTTTTAAAAAAAAAATCAAAGAAAAAAATAAAAATTTGGCGGTTGGCA
>JAHXMU010000389.1:28611-52227 GCA_019455685.1 Philornis downsi
ATGGCGTTGCCAGATGGGTCCGTCGAATATGGGCAACCCTGTATATGGATAAAACCGTCAACATATCTTCGAGACGAGTAATCCATATAAAAAATAGAAAAATAATAACCGAAAGTCGAATATAAGTAGCCTGCGAAATTTGAAAACTCACATTTTTTTAACACACCTCGTATCTCTAATAGAAACCCTTGTCCCTATTAACAAAAAACTTTCTTACGCATCCATCGTGGACAAAACGGTACATATTTGATCATTCTAACTGAATAAAACCTTTAATGTTAAATAAAAATAATGGGTTTAACATAACACATAAACAAAAAAATATCCTTGAACATATATGTTTTTTCATAGGTTTTTTCATGATCAATCCTTAGAATAATACTGTTGTTAGAATAAGACCTAGCACTAATATGCTTAGTAGTGATAAATAACTTTAAGATGTGGTCACCAGGAAAAATTATTTGAACGGAATCGATACTAAGTCGGCGGGAATCATTATTATTGTTGTCCTTATTAAGGTACATACTTACCAATAACCACCATTGCAGAATTTTGTATAGTTCATAAATTATAGGGACTTTATGAGACAACGAATTATGAAAAATTTCAAAAATTACCTCTAAATACTGATGTAATTTAAAATATTTATTTTATTTTAATTGCTTTGTGTGATTAAGTTAGGTCAGGTTAGGTCAGTGTGTCAGTCTAAAAAGACAGACTCACTTAGACTGCATAGTCCACTGTGACATCATGGAAACTAGAGATATGGACGTCCCTAGTTTCCCCCGTTGAACCATCCTGGGTGTCTCAAGAAGCCCTTATGTCGGACAATATCTATATCGTCCAGAGCTCCTAGGTCTCTAAAGAAATAAGAGCCCGGTGTGGATCCCCGCCACGGCGTGGCAATTGCTGAGAATTTATTATCTAGACTCCTCCTCCTCTTCATCCCTACAGCTCCTGCATAAGTCACTAGTTACAACCTTCAATCTCACTGCAAGTCTTCCAATCAGACAGCGTCCCGTCATAACGAATACAAGTAATGAGACGTCTGGTCATGATAGCGAACAATAGTTTGTGTGAACGCTTCAGATCTAGGAGAGGCCACATTTGCCATGGATTGATTACAGCCTTGGACAGACGCCCACCTACCATTTGCTGCTAAATATGCTCTATCTCACAGTAGGAGCTTTCAAGTGGCTAGAGGCACACACACGGACTCTAACTCAACTGAAGTCTGCAAGCTTGTACCTAGTCTTGCAAGTTCGTCTGCTCTGCAGTTCCCTGATACGTCCATGTGGCCCGGCATCCATATAAGGTGAATGTTAAAATGCTGAGCCATCTCGTTAAGACATCTGCGGCAATTCGGTGCTGATGTTGAGTTCAGGAAGACAGAATTCGGGGATTTAATGGCAGCTTGACTGTCAGAGAATATGTTGATCCCCACCGTGCTGAGAACGTTATATTTCAGCCATTCTGCCGCTTCCTTAATGCCCAAAATTTCGGCCTCATAAACACTACAGTGATCAGGTAGCCTTCTTGCTATACTTAGCCCTGGATTTTTGGAGTAGACCCTTTTTGTGATTAAGCCACATTAAATGTTCTTAATGAGATTTCATACGGGGTAGCGGTCGATTCGTGCTACAAACACAATATCAATGTCAATGGGGACCGTTATTTAAATATGCTGAGGGAGTTTTTTTTACCCAGAACTGCCCCGAAGATATCATCGTTTCAACAGCGTATGGTTCCAGCAAGATAGAGGATCTGCGCACATAGTCACACCGGTTATGGCGGCGCTTCAACGAAAATTGCCAAAGAAATTGATATCTAGAAACTCCACCTTCCGCTGGCCTCCAAGATCACCTGATCTGACTGCACCAGACTATTTTTTATGGGGTTATGTCAGGTTATGGGGGTTAAATAAGAGGTGTGCAAAGCAAAATCAACGAATTTTTAACTGAATTGAAGCAGTCCATTAAGACAAGAATTGAGGTGATCTCGTATTCAACCCTTCAGGCCGCAATGAATAATTTTCTGATCAGGTGTCGTATATGCTTGACTGAGCAGAGGAGGTCGTATACAGTCAATCATCTTCAAAATCAATTACTTATATAAAATAAAATTGAATATTCTCTGCAATGAAAGTAAAAGTTATTTGAATTTATCATTGTAGCACATTTGATGCGCCACCCTGTATTTCCATATTGTTCGACAGTTGTAACCAAATTTTCATAACGGATGTTTCCAAAAAAAAAAAAAAACTCAAAATAACGACTTCCGAGTTAAGGCACTTTTTTACAAAATTCTTCAAATTTCAATTGAAATTCGAAGCACATCAATTGAAAATCGAAATTTCCATTTGAAATTCAAAAAACATCAAATGAAAAACAAAATTTCCGTTTGAAATTCAAAAGATGTCAATTGAAAATCAAAATTTCCATTTGAAATTCGAAAGACATCACCTGAAATTCAAATATTCCACTTGAAATTCGAAAGATCTCAAATGAAATTCATAAGACACTAATTAAATTTCAAAAGACATCAGTTGAAATTCAAAAGACATCAAAAGTCATCAATTGAAATTCCAAAGGCATCAAACACATCAACTGAAATTCAAAACATATCAATTGAAATTCGGAACACATCAAATTTGTCATCTGAAATGTAAAAAAAAACATAGGTTTAATTCGACCATAGCATGCTCTACATAGCCATTTAAAGCACACCAACAAAATAGTTAACCCGTACACATCGTCGGGGATAAGCAGCCTACACTAATTGAAGCTGTGAAAATAATTCTCAAATCCAAGCGCGTCAACATTTTTGTATTTCTGAAGTTAGAAGTAATTTTCTCAAATTATTCCAAGCGATGAATACAATACCCGTAGGCGATTGTTGCCGAGCTATACAGCATTCAAATACGTTCCATCAAATGGCATTGGCCGTGAAGAATATTCCAGCTGGTACATAATTAACTTCTGTCGAACCGATGGCTTTTATATCACATAGCAGTAGTAACACTGTTGAAAAATACGTAAATTCAATTTTTAATATTAATATTAACTATATTATTACAGTCTTATAATTTTTTAGTACGAGTACATTTGTAACTCTTCGTCTTATAATTATTTTATTGAATCATCGCTATTGAATAGAGTGTACCGCGGTTGAAACTGAAAATTATTTTTCGAATTTCAATTGATGTGTTTTGAATTTCAATTGATGTGTTTTGAATTTAAATTGACGTCTTTTGAATTTCAATTGATGTGTTTTGAATTTCAATTGATGTGTTTCGAATTTCAATTGATGTGTTTCGAACTCCAATTGATGTCTTTTGAATTTCAATTGTTGTCTTTCGGATTTCGAATGGAATATTTGAATTTCAATTGATGTCTTTTGAATTTCAAATGGAAATTTTGGTTTGCAATTGATGTATTTTGAATTTCAAATGAAAATTTTGATTTTCAATCGATGTCTTTTGAATTTCAAATGGAAATTTCGATTTTCTATTAATGTGTTTCGAATTTCAAATATAAGTTTTGAATTTCAATTGGAATTCTTCGAATTTCAACTGGAAATGGTGTAGTAAACACTGATTTATTGGAATTTCTACAGTTCAAACTCTAAAAATTGTTGTTGGTTTTACACTTACAACTTATTGCCACGACCTCGTACCTAAGAAAATGTCTGAGTATTTGTTTCTAAATAAAGATAAAGACAAAAGCAAAAGAAAAAAAAGACGAGGTACTTTTACCTTTTAGACTAACAACAATAACATAATGTTTTAAAAGCATTTTTATTTTTCTCCAGCCACTATCCCTCATCCTCTGTAAGACACCCAAACACAGCAAATATGATACTTTGAAATACACTCTCATATATGTATGTATGTATGTATGTATATATAGATATATATACACACACATTCATCTGCTTCCACAATTTCAAACTAATTACATATCCCTCGACATGGGCGACATAGGCGTCTATTCCTCCATATCTATTTGCACTCTTGAAACAAACCTCCGTACACTGCTGGCAAGCAGAAAACGTTTTCACTTTTTTTTCGCGCTCCCTTTTATGCTGCCAACAAGCAAACAATCGATCTATTATTGGTATGTGCTGTTGTTATTGTTGTGGTTGTGTAAATCAATTATTTAATATCGCTAAAAATACATTAAATACAAAAGAAATAATATTTATTTGAGAATTTGTTTGCGCCACGAGCCAGCCAACCAGCCAGCCAGCCAGCCAGTCATGCCATCCGCATATTGCCCGGGTGGAAATGAAAAATGTTCGTATTTTTAAAGAAACTTCCATGCACAGAAATGACAAATGTGAAAGTGAATGATGTACAATTTATGATAGATTAAGAGCATTATCTGCAGCTGTGATTCCACATAAAGATGGGAGCTTAATGAGCAAATATTTAAGCTGCGTTCGGCCCAAAGGACACAGAGGTCCAAGGTGTAATTATAAATAGGGTATTCTAAATTGGAGCCGATTTATTGTTCGAAAGCGTATATCGGTTAGTTTAAAAATGCCGTTTTCGAATCAACCATTTGCCAAATTTTTTGTTATTTGCATTGGATCCAAATGCCATCCACGTCTACGAGTATGCCTTTTAATTTGGGCCAAAAGAATTTGATTATCAAACATCAGTAACGCCCGTCGTTGTTTTGAAAGAATCCTAAAATCCTTAGTCCTAAAATCCACATCAAATTCACTGTTTGGGGATGTATTGTGAACTGGTGAACTTTTCCTTATTTTCAAAAATACGCCTTATCACTAAAGGTGATGATCGATTGAAATTGGGGGATTTCCCCCAAACGCTTCAATTTCTTCAAACATTGGAGAGTCTATATTGAAGAATGATGACTTGCCATTACTCATTGAATAGTAAACAACGAATTTAACCGACGCTGGCAAAATAACCTTGATTTGCCTTATTTGAAAAATTCTTTATGACCTTATAACTGTCTAATCATGAATAGGCGTCACGGAAATATGTGGACTGTCACCGAAACGAAATTAACTTTAAAACAGTTTCGATTTTCTGGAATCTAAGATTTGAAACTCAGGAGAATGACCGGAAATTGATTCCGATCCGATTTATAAATAAATTTGGTAAACTTAGACGTAAACAGGAAGATAAGTTAATTCCGTATGATTTAAATGTTAGGCCCTTGAATTATTTAACATAAGGCGTAGTAAAAATAGATCTAATATTTTTGCATAACATTAAAGGCTTCATTTGGTATGGTTAGAATGATCAGATCTAGGACGAATATGCACCGTTTAATTCAGTTATTTGTCACTGTTAATGAAGTTAATACCATTATGCTTCTCTCATTGTAATCCTTGTCCCTATTGGGTAAAATACTAAGTGTATAATTCCGTTTCGAATTGTTATACTATATGTGGTAATGGACTGTATTTGCTCAGAGTTTGCGGAATTACCTATATAATGCAACGCTCGTGAACCAAAAATAAAAGACAAATATTATATTATAATGTTAATATTTGTAATCCAGTTTTATTTCAGTTCAATAGTTCTTACTCATTCAAAGGTTGTCCAAAAAAGAGGTAGAAACTCATGATGCGTTGTAGCAAGTAACGTGAGTTAGACATCAGTCGTTATTCGGCATAACAGTAATTGGAAGATTGAAAACTCTTTATGTAGTCAGATAAAAGCTTTATTTTGTCGCAAGAACATACAGGGTGGCGCAATAGAACGTGCATATTGCATCATCTTTTTTTTGCGGGGTAGAAAAGGCGCGGGCGGGGGGACGCCTACATAGTTGGGTTGGCGGGCTCATGGAGTTTAAGTCGCTATGAATCACTTCGACGGGAAGCGTCGCGCATTTTGCGTGCGCGCATTTTACGAGAACTCTCGTTCATATATTGCTACTAGGCGACTATATTGTGCTGAATATGGACTACGGCGAATTACAGAAGCTCCGAGTGCTAATTTAATTAAAATACGGGAAAAGCGTTTTGAAAAGACCGGTTCAACATTTAAACCACAAGTAAATGGTCGCCCAAGAACATCTAGGACCGAAGACAATGTTGAGAGAGTTATGGAGTCAATACGAGGAAATCCACAAATGTCGACTCGCAAGGGATCGTCTGTCTTACAATTATCGCGACGAAGTTTGCAACGAATTTTAACATTGGATCTTAAACTGCATCCATATAAGCTGCAATCAACACAAGAATTGAAAGAGTCTGACTTCATAGCAATGCTCGCATTTGCTAATGAAATGCTTAACCGATTTTCCAATTTTGACAACATCCTTTTCTCTGACGAGGCTCATTTACTTATGAATGGGTTCGTAAACCGTCAAAATTGTCGTTACTGGAACAGTGAAAATCCCAAAATCTAACACCAGAAACCATTGCATAGTCTTAAAGTGACAGCATGGGCAGCAATCTCTGGCAGAAGAATAGTTGGTCCTTTTTTCTTCGAAAATGCGCGGGGCCAAAACGTCACGATTAATACGGAACGCTATGTTGAGATGTTGGACGGATTTTTGGCTCCAGAAATTGAAAGTTCGAAAATAGTGAATTCCAGAACTTGGTTCCAACAAGATGGAGCTACCTGTCACACATCAAATGACTCTATGGCGGTGGTGAAGCAGATGTTCCCTGGCAGACTGGTTTCGAAAAGAGGTGATATCCCATGGCCCTCACGTAGTCCAGACTTGACGCCTCTTGAATTTTTTTTGTGGGGATACCTCAAACACAAAGTCTACAGTAATAATCTAAGAAACATCGTTCAGCTCAAGGAGAATATTCGTGGTGAAATGACAGCCATTACACCAGTATTACTGAAGAAAGTTTTCAATAATTTTCGTTTGCGGTTGGAGGAGTGCCGTCGTAGAGAGGGTCACCATTTAGATGATGTTATTTTTAAAAAATAAACTCCATTTATTACTCTACAATGCCTTATATATTTTAAACTATACCTTTTGTATTTATTTTTTAATCTATTTTTTAAATATGCACGTTCTATTGCGCCACCCTGTACATAAATGGTTTGAATCAAATCGAGAATTCATAAAAATGGGAAACTTATTTCTTCTAGTTTATAAATATTTCATTTTTAAATTCATATTTTATTGAAATTGAACACAGTTCATCACTAAGACAGCCAATTTTGCCAAGCTTCTCTTGAGGCACATTGTAAAGGGAGATTGTAAATGGGATATAACGGACCTCTAATGTTGCTACCTCACATATATGTTTACTGGCCTTCCGAAATTAATTTGTCCTTTGTAATTTCCAATCCGTAAACTGTAGCAACCTAAATTGTTCTACTCTTTGTATTGTTTTATAATGCTTGATAACATTTAGAGAAAATCCACCGATTAACCACAGCCCGTCTATTCGCTTACAAGTGATCGATTTAGTTCTTCAGTTCTTCCATATCGAATTACAATAAATTCATTTAAATTTTATATAAGTTAAGGATTTTTAAAAAAGGAAAAAATAGACCACATCGCTAATCACTTTCTGATAGTATCTCCCATATAAATTGACCGATTTTCCGAATTTAAAATTTGCCCTTATACTACTACCCTATAACTATTTGTGGCTACAGCAGCCTAAAGTTTTGTTCGTAGTGTTGTTTCATAATTCCTTGTAAAAGCTGAGAAAAGTCATCTAAGTGACTACGTTCCGTATGATACCTCCTGTGCAAATGACCAGTGTAACCTACATACGAGTATTCTTTGCAATCTACCTCCATATCCGATATGATTGAGAACAAGTCAAGGACTTAAATTTCTTAAATAAACCTGGAATTGAGGGCATAATTGGCAGCACCCTAAGTGTTCGGAGACCATAACTTTGAACCATACAATCATATCTTCAGATTGGCGATGAAGGCCCATTTTGACTAACCACTCATTGGGCCGGCTGAACATTCCCGACAAATTCTGAAATCGTATAAGCAGTATATGAATAAATGGTATTAGGCAACGGTAGATTTACAAGGTCTGGTTCAAGTTTTGCGTCACAGATCCAGAAGCCATTACTTCCTTCCACCTTGTTGGGGAAAGACGACGGTGATTCTTTCATCTTCCATTATTCCATTATATCTATCAAATAGTTCAGTTGAATTAAGCCAAAGATGATGGTTATCATGCGATTGATAAATTTAGCTCTGGGAATATAAATTAGCTGCATTGCCACACTCTTTCGGGTGCCTTCCTTGCAAACTCACCGATTTATCGAAATTTAATTTTTCCGCTATAAGCCCTAATTCGTAAAGTTTTAAATTTTAAATATTGTCAGTTGTATTAAATTGTAATATTTGGGAAAATGTGAAAAAATCCACCTTTTCTGGTGTCTCTCACACAGAACCCACATATTCCCGTATACATGTCTTGTTGTTTCACAACCGCCGGTCTGGCAAGGCTGCCAGCTATTAAATACCTGTCATCTGAAGTGCTATGTATTCAGTGAAAGGTTTGCCATTTACGAATGTAGATCTTTTAACAACCAAGGAACGCGTAAAAATAGTTAAAACTTGCTACAAAAGTGGTGATTCAAACGAAATTTTCTTCAGCGATGAAGCTCATTTCCCACTCAGAGGTTACATCAACAAGCAAAATTATCGCATATAAAGCTTGGAAAAGCCAGAAGTGTTTGTGGAAAAGCCATTCAATCCAGAAAAAGTGACTGTTTGGTGCATTATGGTCTATAGGTGTCATTGAACTGTATTTTTTTGAAAGATGGCGCAGGAGGAACCGTTACCGTTACTATCAATTCAGAGCGCTATGTCAGTATGATAACAGATTTTTTTGGACCCACAATTGAAGATTATAAACTGAATGATATGTGGTTTTAGTCAGGCGGTACCAAAGCCAAGCAATACGAATGATTTTGGCTTTATTGCATGAGAAGTTTCCAAAAGACGTAATTACACGTTTTGGCGATGTCAATTGGCCACCCAGATCATGCGATTTGACGCCGCTGGACATTGTTTTTTGTGCTACATCAAAGACCGTGTTTACGCGGATAATCCCCCAAACGTTAGAGAAATTGAAAACCAACATTCGCCAAGTTGTCGCCGAGATACCGCCCGAAGTGTGCGAAAACCACCTCGAAAGGATCCACTGCTGCAGCCAATCTAGAGGCGATCGTTTAGACGACATTGTATTTCGTTGATAATGGCAACGTCCAAGCATTTTATGAAATAAAAATTTCATCGAAATCAGAGCTGTATGTGTATTTTATTTATTAGGTGCGCAACTAAGTTTCCGCTATTTACCAACAGATGGCGCCATCTGTAAGTGCTGGTCGATTCTGCTATAACCTAAATGTCATTAGTCAAGCTTAGGCATATGATAAACATACCGCCTCGACACAATAGTGATTTCCATTTGACGTCATATTCTTTTGGTTGTGTGAATATGTATGATTTTATGCCAAATAATAGTCATATGCAGGAAGTATTGCTTTTCTTCTTTCAATTGAAAAGAAAAAACAGCGGCCGAAACTCATCGTGGGTTTCAAAACGTTTACGGAGATGCTGCTTTAGGTGAAACAACGTGTCGAGATTGGTTTCGTCGCTTTAAAGATGCTGATTTTCATGTTGACGACCGTTCGCGTGAAGGAAGACGAAAAACCTTCGAAGAAATTGAATTGACGGCATTGCTTGAAGGGGATTCATGTCAAATGCAGGTAGAGCTAGCTTCAGTATTGGAAGTTACCCGCCAAGCCATTTCCAAACGATTGCATGCGTTGGGAATGATTGAAAAGCAAGGGAGTTCCTTGTGAGTTGAAGCCAAAGGACATTGAGCGTCGTTTTTTCGCCTGTGAACAACTGCTTCCACGACAAAAAAGGAGGGATTTTCTTTATTGTATTGCAATGAAAAATGGATTCATTACAGCAATCTAAAGAAAAGAAAGTCATGGGGGCTGCCTGGTTATGCTACCGAATATTCAGGATGCGAAGGTTATGCTCTGTATTCGGTGGGACCAGGTCGGTGTTATTTATTACGAGCTGTTGAAACCAAGCGAAACCATCACTGGGGATCGCTGTCGACTTTAATTAATGCGATTGAGCCGAGCTCTGCGTGAGAAACGTCCACAATACGCGGAGAGGGACGAAAAGTAATTCTTCAGCATGACAACGCTAGACCTCACGTGGCCAAGTTCGGTAAAACCTACCTGGAAACGCTGAAATAGAAAGTCTTACTCTATCCACCACCCAGATTCTCCAGATATTGCGCCGTCCAATTATCACTTGTTCCGTTTGATGGCACACGGTTTGGCTGACCAGCAGTTCCACTCATATGACGACATCAAGGCTAATTTCGTGGGTAACCTCAAAAGATGAACAGAGTTACCGTGGTGGAATTCGAGAAAGATGGGAGAAAGTATTAGCTAGCGATGGGCAATACTTTCGATGAACCATTTGTAAACGTGCTTTCATAATAATGTTGCATTTTTATAAAAAAAAAAAAAACAGCGAGAAACAGCTTAGTTGCGCACCTGATAGCTTTACTTGAAAACAACAAAATGGATAACCTTTTAGTAAATTTCTTGAGTAACATTGTTTGGTGATATTTCACTTGGACACTTGTAATTGCACAGAAAATTAGAAACTCTCCCATGTCTCATTCATCAGATGCAAGAAGACCGAAGACCAAATTTTCCTACAAGCGAACTTTAGAGTAAATCCATAACCGGTTTCTGTAATACTCGAATTATGTCTAATAAGTCGTGATCATACAGTTGCAGTGAGTGTAATAATGTGTACAATTATTAATTAATTCATATTGTGGGATATTCAGGAATAGCTAAATCTTGTCGCTCGGAATGCCACTCGAATTATAAGACATTTTACAAGTATACATTAATATGTTTGCGCCACAATGTGGCAGCTGTTGCTGCAGCTTATTTAATGCTATTGTTATTATTTTTGAAGGAAGATGAACAAAATAAAGTAATATTTCAAACTATTAGGAAAATTAATTATTATTAGCTTCAGTACTGAATGGGTAGACTGTAGTCGAGAAGGAACACTCCAAATGTAATAAAATGTAATAATTGTGGAATTATTATACAGCGTTTATTAGGAGCATTACGGGAAAAGGGGTATTCAACAATGAACCGCAGCTGGGAAACCTGAAAAATTGGCTAAAAAAAGTAATTTGATTAAACGCAATATTTGGGGAATTTTTAGATTTGTTGGTTAAGGAGCAACAGCCTAAATAACCAAAGGCTAAATGTAGTAGGATTCAATATTGTGGATCACAACTTTTGGAAGTCTATTGCATTGAATACAAAAGCGCATACAAAATTACCTTACATGTGACGAATGGGGTGTTAAAAGCTTCTCACATTTTGGCATTCCATTGCTAGACTCGCTGAATACTAATGTTAGTTTAAAAAATGCTTGTTAACTAGACTTGTCGATGGCTCGGCTAATTGGAGGATACGTCTGCGAGGTAGGTGATCGTTACTCAAAGTAATAGAAATGATTGTAATGGTTGTACTGGACGCCAGGATTATGTAAACGGTATACTCTTGCACTAACTGTCGCATAGGGGATGTAAATGAAAAGGAAACCAGAACGTGCACTCCTTAACGGATGCACCCATTTTGATGAAATTTCACCTTTTCTGGTATCTCTCACACAGAACCCACATATTCCCGGATACATGTCTTGTTGTTTCACAACCGCCGGTCTGGCATGGCTGCCAGCTATTAAATACCTGTCATCTGAAGTGCTATTTACTTAGTGAAAGTTTTGCCATTTACGAATATAGATCGTTTAACAACCAAGGAACGCGTAAAAATTGTTAAAACTTACAAAAGTGGTGATTCAAACGTGGCTTTTCAATCGAACAAAATTTTCTTCAGCGATGAAGCTCATTTCTCACTCAGAGGTTACATCAACAAGAAAAATTGTCGTATATAAAGCTTGGAGAACCAACCCAGAAGTGTTTGTAGAAAAGTCATTCCATCCAGAAAATGTGACTCTTTGGTGCGCATTATGGTCTAAAGGTGTCATTGAGCCGTATTTTTTCGAAGATGGTGCAGGAGGAACCGTTAAAGTTCCTATCAATTCAGAGCGCTATGTCCATATGATAACTGATTTTTTGGACCCACAACTGAAGATTATAAACTGAATGATATGTTGGTGACGGTACCACAACCCACATAGGGGATGTAAATGAAAAAAGAAACCAGAACGTACACTCCTTACCGGATGCACCCATTTTGATGAAATTTCACATAGATATTCGTAAGAAGTCCACGAGTGCTTTACGTGGGTCTTGCCGTGAAGGCCTTACCCACGGTGTGCGACACACTGGGCATCTTACAATTTTGAGAAAAGTATCATTGCGGCAAAAGTTGTTCAGGAATATATAAAATATTTGTATCATTCTTATGATACCTGAATATTATGTCATTCTAATAAATTTGTGATTTCATAGAAATGTTGGTTTTAGAGTGTGGATCGTTTCGAAAAACGTGAATTCTAATCATTAGTGTTGAATACGAATTGCTAGAAACTGATCTTGTTTTGTATGTCGTAATTTCAACTATGAAGTTATACTTTCATTGGAACCAAATGCCATCAACGTCTATGCCTTTTAATTTGGGCCAAAGGAATGTGGTTATCATACATCAGTAACGCTCGTCATTGTTTTGGAGGAATCCTAAAATCCTTAATCCTAAAACCCACATCAAAAATTAACTATTTGGGGATGTATTAAGATCTGGTGAACTTTTTCTTATTTCCAAAAATACGCTTCATGACTAAAGATGATTTGTCGATTGAAATTGGGGAGTTTTCCCCAAACGCTTCAATTTCTTCAAACATTGAAGAGTCTATATTGAAGAATGATGATTTGCCATCAATCACTGCAGAGTAAACAACGAATTTAAAAACAAAATAAAACAACATTGACTTGCCTTATTTGAAAAATTCTGTATGACTTTATAACTGACTAATCATGAATAGGCGTCAAGGAAATATATGGATTGTCACCGAAACGGAATTACCTTTGAAACAGTTTCGATTTGGCTCAGTTTCTGGAATCTGAATCAAAAATATACCACAGTTTTATTCTAATTTTTTGTTTCTGTCTCATACAACCAAAGCGAAACTTCAAATAATTGTGATTTTGATTCAGTTTACGAAACTTTTTATTTGTAATTGATTTCAAATATTTCAGCTAACAGAAAAAAAAACAGATGCAATTTTTGAGTAAGCAGGGAAAATTTCTGAAAGTCTGGTATCGTAAATACAAAATTGAATATATTTGAAACACTTTTATCCCTTCACAGTCCACCGCAGTCCACACACACAGTCCACACCTGAAACAAAGGAATAGTGAAAACAGTGGACAGGATTGGGAGAATCGTATCCAAAGAAGGCGAAGACGATTCTATCTGCCGACAAGGTCATAGCGGATGTTTTTTGGGGTTATTTATATTGATCTTATCTTTAGAAAGGAAAAAAAATAATTTATTGCAGTGTTTAGGTGCATAAATTATGTAAAAAAGGCCGCTTTTGGTAAAAAACAGAGTGTTGTTTCATCAAGACAATGCTCCAGTTCACACATCAGTTCACACTATTTCGATGGCCAAAATTAATGGATTAAAGTTCGATTAACTTCATCACGCACCTTATTCACTAGATTTAACTCCCTCGGTCTATTTTCTATTTCCAAACTTGAACAAATGGCTCTGTGGTAAAAGATTTGCCAACAATGAAGAGGTTGAGTCTGCGGTTGATGGATATTTTAAGGAGTTCGACAGTTCTTACTATAAACGGGCTATAGAAGATTGTGAATATCGCTGGAAAAAGTGTATCGAGCTAAAAGGAGATTATGTTGAAAAATAAAGACAAATTTTCCCAACTTTGTTGTGCCTTCATTTTTAAGTCGGCTACTTTTGGCAACGCTCTTTTAAGTTTTATCATGTTTCGCAGAGAAGCAGAATAAATGTGGGTTTATAATTTCATTTCAAAAACGTATCAGTGTATGAAGTGAGTTATCGTGTCAAAAAAAAAAAAAAATTCTAATGTAAAAAGAATTTTAATTCTAATGTAAAATTCTAATGTAAATATTTGAAAAAAGTTTTCAATATCAAAATCGAAACAAAACAAATGTTTCTTCAAGGTGGCCACCCTTCTGCATAAAAATTATGCATTTTTACATAAAATGTGCATATTCATAGTAAAAGGTGTCCCAAAAAGATCGCAAGATTGAATTGTTTCTCTGGCTGTATGACATGTGGCGCCGTCTTGTTGAAACCACATGCCCACCACATTCATTTCTTCAATTCTAGGCACGAAAAAACTGGTTATCATTTCACGTACCGAACACCATTGACTGTTTCCGCTTGACATGCTTCATTTTCCTAAAAAAAGGTCCAACGTTGAGGAAGCATTTGCTTCTCGTGAATCACTCGAGGATTTTCCTCACCCCAAATGCAACAATTCTGCCTATTGACGAAGCCATCAAGATGGAAATGGGCCTCGTCACTGAAGATGATTTTATCGGCAAAATTAGCATCTTCATATTGTCTTTCCAATACCCAATCAACGAACTCCCTTCGCTGTCCATGGTCAGCTGGCTTCAGTTCCTGAGTCAATTGAACTTTGTATGCATGAAGATGCAAACCTTTCGTCAAAATTCGCTGCATAGTGGATTTGGAGACACCAATTTGCTGAGCTCGGTGTCGAATTGAGGTGGATGGAGTTTGAGTGACATCATCACGTACAACTGCGACATTTTCGGTCGGTCGACCTGGTCGAAGATGCGTTGTTGTCTTTACATCACTAACAGACCCAGTTTTGGCAAATTTATCCATTAATCTCTTTACAGTTGACTCTTTTGGAGCATTATTGTGACTCCAAATTGATCGCAATTTGCGAACTGTAGCCGCAAAACTTTCACCATTTTGGTAAAACAATTTCACAATGAGAATGCGTTGTTCATTCGTGTAGCGCTCCATTTTTACTAATCTCGTACCTTCTACTACCAAACAATAACAATTGTTCAAATGTCAAACAATGACACTTCGAATGGCGCCAAGTTTAAATCTTGCGTTCTTTTTGGGACACCCTTTATATATAAATATGCAGCAAGTACATTTGTTATAAAAACCATTTGAGTTGTATTAAAGTTGTAAAGCTTTCTATCCAAATATACGCTTTCATAAAGTCCTATTTCTAGTTCTTAGTAGTATTCGAAAATGAAATTCTTCGTAGAATATAAAGATTCATTATAGTTAAGGCATGATTTATGAATAGTATAAGCCCTATACTGATATCGACGTGTTCAGTCACATCAAATTACAGCGATTGCTCTTAACTGGCTCGTATTGAGCGGATGAACCAAAACGTCAAGCACAATAATTATTCAATAATGAACATCGTGTGCGACATACTTAGAAGAGGGTGACCAAAATTCCTTTGGGAGGACCAGGGTTTTCTGTCATCGAAACTGTGTGGCGAATTAGAAAGGAGGCGCATAAAACCGAATCGCTCGAAATTATTTTCTATAATTGTGGCCTTTAACAGATTCACAATTTCTATTGAAAACAACTATTTTTCTACTTTTAATTTACAAATTTCTGTAGTTTTTTTTTTATAAAGAATGTAGAATCTTTTATTCAACAAATTTCAATGCATAAATTTACACATTCATATCCAGAAACTAAATTTTTTTTATTTTGAATATTTAGTAATTTCTATTCTTTCTTTCTTTTCTATTCTTTCTTTCAGGTAAGTAATGCTGAGCGTTTGGAGAACATTTGATAATGATTTCCATGGTGAGATAAATGCATGTATATAATATATCACATGTGAAATGATATATTCTAAATGAAATAGTATAAAATTATTGGATTATGTTTGAAAATATCAAAAATAGTTACATACGTTGGAAATCTGTGGTATTTTTTTTTTGTTAAACATCTTCTATGTCAACGATGAATTATTTTGGAATCAATAATTTGTGGAATCAAAGCGCACATTTGTTAGGATTTAGGATATAGTGAAAAATGTTAGCTTCCTGTAATCTGTAGACAAATTTAATACAATTTATGTACTAGACGGTTACAGCAAGCACTCTCTCCTTTATGGAGATGAACATTTTGCATAGGAATATCTCACAATCGCAGGGAGACTAAGTTTGAATTTGGACAAAAATGTTTCAAAATGAAAATACTTGCCCAAAGACAAAATTGGACTAAAGAAAAACGAATATTTTCCGGATTTTTTTGTAACAATATAAAGAATTCTTCATTAAATGAAGTGACATAAGTGATAAATTTGATAGGGCTTCGTTTTTATTGTGCGCCTGATTAATGAAAAATACAAAAATATGCGAACTTTCATTGAAAAAATGGACTAAATCGATATAAGATATAAGAAAACATCGTTAAAAGACACAATAAAAACATTTGCAGCTATTTGAATTAGGGTGGATATAAAAAAACCTCGTGAACGGAATCGCTCCTGAATTGCAACAAAATCGAACCATTCCGAAACGGATGGTGACTGCTGATGAAATGTGGCTCATTTACGACAATGTAAGAGGAAACGATCGGGGTTATCTGCTGCAGTGGTGGCAAAGACAAGATTGACAATGAGAAATGGTTCACCGACTGGAGGATAAGAGTAAATGAAAGTAAATTTAGACAAGTGACATTTAAGCTAAACCTCAACACATGCCCCACTCACAGGCTCATCAACTTCGTCATTCCTCTGACGTTACCTATCTTGGCGTCTATCTAGATTGGAGACTAATCGGGAGAAGACACATCAAAGCTAAAAAAGGCATATATGAATACCAAAATTAGGCAATGTCACTGACTGCGTAATTATTATTCTAGATTCAGTATAAACTGAAAGGTCTTGATCTACGCGGGAACAATTAAACCCATCTGGTGTAGTGGGCCTTGCAAGACGCAACATTGTGGATAAAATTCAAAGGATACATTCCAAGATGTTACGGGGCATTATGACATGTAATCAGAATCAGATCAGAATCAGAGTCAGAAACTTTAACATACATAAGAACTTGAATATACCATATAGGACAGAAGAGATAGAAAAGTTATAAGCAAAATGTAGGCCCATGATATAACATCCCACGTCTATTTATAAAAATCTTTTAGACTGCGGAGAACCAACTTTGCAGCCTCTAGAAAAACACGCTCATGTTATTAATTTGATTTGTGTTTTCTTTTTAAGTTTAAATTTTCTCTCTTTTCCTCCATACTACACAGTTCCTATACCATTTATATCCTGAGAAGGACAGACGCCTTTTGAAAATGTATTATATTTCAATATTTCAACAACGCAATATTTAGGCACAATACGCTTGAGACCTCAATATGTGCATATCGCATATTCTTCACTGGACACTTCGTTATTTAAATCACATTATACGAGGTGTGTTCAAAAAATAAGGCGAATTTTCAAATTTCGCGGGCTACGTACATTTGACTTTCGATTATTATTATTTTTTTTATATTGGTACACTCGTCTCGAAGATATGTTGTCGGTTTTATCTATATGGCATATTTGTGAGGGCCATAAATAAGACAAGTGTTTTGCGTGTTCGGCAACTCTTTTTTTATCTCCGTACCGCCGTTCTTTCGTGGGTCTCTTCAATCTTGGGTACAGGAAAAATTCGCAGGAGGCCAAATCTGGTGAATACGGTGGCTGAGGCATGATAACGTTGTTGTTTTTGGCCAAATAGTCTCTCACAAGCAAAGATGAGTAAGCAGGTGCTTTATCATGATGCGAAAGCCATGAATTTTTTTCCACAATTCCGATCGTTTTTTTGGTATTGCTTCACGCAATAGGCGGATAACTTCAAGGTAATACTCCCTGTTTACCGTACAACCTTGTGGTAAGAGCTCCTGATGCACTACGCTATCGTAATCGAAGAAAACAGTGAGCAAAATCTTGACATTTGATTGAACTTGGCGTGCTTTTTCTGGTATTGACTCTCCTAGACTCTTCCATTGGGGCGATTGGTTGGCTTTGGTTTCCATGTCATAACCATATATCCATGACTTGTCACCAGTTCTGACCCTGTTAGGCAAATTTGGATCATCGTTGAAGATCATTCAACAATTCCTGAGCGATGCTCATGCAATGTTGTTTTTGGTCAAAATTCAGCAATTTTGGAACGAACTTCGCTGCCGCACGCTTCATGTCCAAAATTTCCGAAAAGATTGCATGGCATGAGCCAACCGATATGCCGACATCCTCAGCAACTTCTTTAATTTTGATTCGACGATTCTCCATAACAATTTTCTTCACTTTCTCAGCATTTGCATCGGTTGTTGATGTGCTAGGGCGTCCAGAGCGAGTGTCGTCTTTCACATCTTTTCGACCTTCTGTGAAAAGCTTGTACCACTAGTAAAAATTTTTTTGACTCAGAGTACTGTCACCGTATGCCACTGTCAACATTTCAAGTGTTTTTGAGCATTTAATTCCATTTTTTACATAAAATTTGAGGTATTGCAAAATATTATGCTAGATGGGTGTTAGTGATTCAGCATTCTCCTGCCGCTCATTATCGCTCACGTAATCTGCCCTGCCCTATTATGTATTCAGGACTTGGCTTTATCATTCACGCATCGGCCAGGTAAATCCCTTTTCGTGTCATTGACCCACATGTACATGTTTTCGGGTCTTGGCCTCATCACTTAAGTAGTCCGTTTTACATGAGTCCACGCCAGTGGGCCTAAAACTATCCCCTCATGTGTTCGAACCTTGACCTCTCTTCTCACATAGTTTAATCGACGAAGAGAGACACGGGCGTGATTCACACCTGTTTGGTTAATACCTCTGTGAGATCACTTGTACGAATATTCCGCTTAACGTTTCAAAATACAAATGACGCCTAATCTGCCCATTAGGCGCTGTTTAAGCGCACAAGTTTTCCTTACCCTGATAGTTGTAAGTTTTAATTCTTAAGTACACGCCCAGCACGGTTAGAAAAAAAGCTTTCACTCCACCATTCTAGTAGTGTAATAAAGCGGTCTTCTAACTCTCGCCCAAGTATCAGTTCTCATTTTACACTCGATATATACATATAAACTACTTATTTGAACGTTTAAAGTCCCTGCTTGGTAAAATAATCTCCATTTTGTGAACCCTAGAAATATAAGGTAAAACCTTGCCAATAAATATAATTCATTGGATTATACACTATCTAACCCCCCGTTTTTCTCATTCTCTTTCACATGTAATAAAAACACTCTCCGATCAACCCCCCGCTTTAACAGGCGCCATAAGTATTTGGTTCCTAAATTAATCCCTGCCAATTTCAGAATACTATACAGACAGAAACATGCAACTAAAATACAATGTGGAAAAGAAACATATTCATCGACGACTAGATTTAAAATTCAAATACTTTTTGTTACGGTGCCATAAGAGAGCGATCCAATAATAGAAATAAAAGAGAAGAAAAAGAATCTGCTTTGAGCTGCTCCCGAACGGCCAAACTTTAAATTCGAACTTGTATTGTCAAGGAAGCAATCGCGATTGAAGGCCAGAAGAGGCCAGTTATGGCCAATAGTAGAGGAATTGTTGCATCAGTACAACGCCATATATCACTTATATCGATAGTGAATCGGTAGTAGCTCCGCGAATTTGGCTGGTAGGTTCTTGTGCATCCCTTTTACAGTAAGAATTTGACACTAAGTGATGGCCACCCGTTGGTGACCATTGCGAATGATTTTCTGGTGAAAAATTCCCATCAAGAGGAACCTATGGAATTCGATTGCCGCCGTTTTTCGCCAGTAACAATAAGGAAGTGTATAGGAATTGCCTTCAAAGCGGCAACAAGTTATCAAACAAAATGGTGTTTGTTTGACCTAAATCGGATCATTCTAACTAAACATAATACATTAAATGAAGCCTCCAAGGCCGTGAACAAATTTTATTTTACAACACCTTATGTATTATATTATCCATTGAGTGGTTTAAAAACCGCCGGTCTGGCAAGGCTGTCAGCTGTTAAATACCTGTCATCTGAGGTGTTATTTATTTACGAATATGGATTGTTTAACAACCACAGAATGCGTAAAAATAGTTAAAATTTACTATAAAAGTGGTGATTCAAATGTGGGGTTTCAATTAAACAAAATTTTCTTCAACGATGAAGCTCATTTCTCATTCGGAGGTTATGTCAACAAGCAAAACTGTCGCAAATGGGGCTCGGAGAACCCAACGGTGAGTGTGGAAATGCCATTGCATGCGAAAAAAGTGGCTGTTTGGTGGCCATTATGGCCATATTTTTCCGAAAATGATGCTGGAGGAGCCGCTGCTGCAACCAATCCAGGGGCGGCATTGTATTTCGTCCACAATGGCAAGGTCCAAACATTATAATGAAACAAAAGTTTCATCGAAATCAGAACTTTACTCGTATGTGTGTTTTATTTAATTTTGCGTTTTACGTACACATCAGGCAGTTTTTCCGAAAAACTCTTCTTTTCATAGAAAAACTTTGTGGTTTTTTGAATTCAAAGAAAAAACTAACAGCAATTTTCACATAAAATTGTGTTGATTGACCAACAAAACAAATTATAAAGCTATAAAGTGATTTTCTACGTTTTATTAAATCTTGTTTTTTTATTAGATGTTATCGTTCTAATAAAAATTGTCGAGGAATTATTTATAGCTCAATTCTCTGCTATACCTCAAACTCAACATATCGTAGCTATTAATACACCTGTGCGGTATTCATTTCAGCAAATCTTCAATATCATCTCATTTTCTATCTGTTTATCTTCACTTAGTTATCGATTATTTTAAATTCGTCTAGAGGAAACAGCAATAATGAAGAATATAAGCTGTGAAGCGATGGGGAAATAAACAATATCAAGGAATATCTTGCAAACATTATGGAGAATTCCATTTGAATGTATTTAGTAAATTATTGAAAATACCCGATGGAATCTATGCGTCCACACGCTGATTAAGTTTGAGCACATAATTAATTGATGTATTGAAAGAGTGTTACTTTCATTAGAGTGCTTTTAGAATGGCATATCAACTTTTGTTTTTAGCAAAAATGTATTAAGATAATTGCCCTGGCAATCGCCCGTGTTTGCTGTAGGCAGATTTTGCAATCTATTTATTAATATCGTAATGGAAGTGTACAGTTGTCTTCGCAAGAGATTACTTATTAATCCTGGAACACTCAAAGGATGCTTATTGTCCTGACTGACCTTTATTAGTTGTAGCAAAAATACAACTGGATGGGGATTCCTTTGTTATTTGAGATATCTTGGCGACATTGTTGCTGGATTTCTTGTTTGTCTTTCACTTGGCCAGCATTGAAATACTACTTACACAATCATCTTGTTTATTGGTTAAGACTGTTTGTATGTCTGAGTCATGTCAAGTCTGGAGACTTTTGATGTGTTTACGATGTCTGCAAACATTTGGGTGTTACGGCCAGACCAAGTGGCAGTAGAGGTTTTCTTGTATACTCGTACAATACCAACGAAAGTGATATTGGAAATTCTACTTAACTAAGTGACAAGAATTAAGAAATATGCTTAGAACAATTTTTTATAAAGGGTGATTTTTTAATCGTAGTTTTTTAAAAATCAAAAACAAAACACTCAAACTTGCATCATATATTACAATTTTTTTATTGGAATCGATAAATTGGTTTTTGCCTTTTAATTTTTAAAGATAATTTTATGTAAATGTTGTCCGCGGCTACGTCTCAAACTGTCCATTCGGAAGGTCCAATTTTTCGTCATTTTTTCGAGCATTTCGGCCTATATTCCACGAATAACGCGTGTTATCCAGTAAGGCTTTGATAGTCTTCGGTTTGTCCACATAGACTAACGACTTGACATTACCCCATAAGAAATAATCAAGAGGCGTTAAATCATAAGATCTTGGGAGCCAACTCACAGGCCCGAATCGAGAAATAAGCTGCTCACCAAATTCGCCCTTCAACATATCCATTGTTTCACAAGCAGTGTGGCCTGATGAAACCACATGTCGACCAAGTTCAACTCATTCAATTTGGGGCAAAGAAAAATCTCGTATCATATTTCGTTATCGTTCGTCGTTGACGGTAACGTTTCTTCCACTGTCGTCTTTGAAGAAAAATGGACCGATGATGCCACCAGCCCATGAACCACACCAGGCTGTCGTTTTTTCGGAATGGATCGGTAATTCGTGTATGGCATGTGCCTGTTCATCACTCCAGATGCGACAGTTTTACCTGTGTACGTATCTGTTCAGCAAGAAATTTTTCAATAAAACAGCGGATTTTCATTAAACTTTTGTAAGGCCCATTCACCAAAAATTAGACGTTGTGGTAGGTCGTTCGGCTTTAATTCTTGCGTGAGTCGAATTTTATAGGCTTTCAAACTCAAATCGACGTGTAAAATTTTCCTTGTGATTGAGTAACGCATGCCCAATCACTGAGAACGGCGACGAATTGACATTTCACGATCGTTATTAACACTGGTCGCTACGGCTGCAATATTTTCTTTGGCACGCTCTCTACGCATGCGAGTCGATGGTTTTATGCCCAACAAAGTAAATTTGTTGCGAAATTTGGAGATAACAGCACGAATTGTTGATTCAGCAGGTCGATTATGACGACCATAAAATGGTCGTATCAAACGATGCACATTTGTCACAGAGCACGGATTTTGATAATAAATTTCAACGATTTGTAATCGTTGCTCGATTGCTAGTCTTTCCAATGAAATGAAATGGCAGAGTATATTGTACACTTTTCACTTTGACAGATGATGTTTGGAGTGCTGCCAACCTGAAAATCTTAAATCTTAAAAAATCACCCTATATTACAATTGGCACATACATATTGCTCTATACTGTAACCTGCTATGGGCATTTGTCTTTGTTGTCTGAAAAGCAAAATGAAGTATGTAAATATGAAGTAGCAAAATCTACCCGCCCCTATTGGGAGACCTATGTATTCAAAGATACTTTCCACACGTCACATTTTGATAAGGCAAAGCGCTGTTGTCAACACCGATCATCGCATAATACAGCCCCATTACCAATGTATGCCAATTTTGAGAATGAATTTCTAAACCATTACATAGGCATGCATAATCCTTTTCAGTCAATTAAATGAAAAATAACACTATAACATTAATTAAGTGGCATTTTTCCAGTACAAAAGAATCTGCTAATGCTGTTCGCTGAAATATGTGTGTAAATAAATAAAATGAAAACAAAACAATAAATAAAAATAAATACACGAATCTATTTTGTACTGTAAACATTTCAGACATTTCAAACAAATACCAGCACAATTACTAATTAATTGTGTTAAAATGGTTGTTTAATTTAGACGTTTAATTTTAATTTAGCATCAGTATGAAAGTATTGGAGAGGAGGCTTGTGCTGTTATTGAAATTGTCCAGATAACTAAATGGAGTTTTTGTCTTTCTGGCCACAACATTTCATTAGGAAATTTCAATTACATTTTGCAAATACAACTGTCCGAATAGATAAGATAACTAACATTGATATTGTGCTGTACTTCTTTACAGGCAAAACCAGTATATTTAACATTTTATAAGCAATCACTAGCAGGTGAACACAAATAAGAA
>JAHXMU010000389.1:62227-88996 GCA_019455685.1 Philornis downsi
AATTTCACGCATGTGGCACAATAGATAGATTAAGTTGATGTCACTTCGACATCAACAGCTACAACATTTTCTGTTGTTGGAACAATTACAATCAATTACCAAAGAATTATCTGCAAAAACCAAACGAAACTTTAATCATATTTAACAGAAATGTTCTCAACGACATCGAAATGCGGAGGGATATGGAAGTCCAAATAAACTTTTGCAAAAGTTATTAATCATTGTCGCCTGTTTAATGACATTCACGTTGTATCATTAATCTATTATCATAACATATGTTCATACGTTCATGCGTACGGGAAAGGATGTAGGTTCATGTGCATACATAAATGTCTGTCTGCTTGGCTATGTGAGCATATGCCCTTTGTTAGTTGCGATATGAAGAAAAAATGTAAAAGGTCTTCGAATAGGCATGATTCGAATGCCAAAGATAAAATAACTTTAAGTTTCACTTAGATGGCGGTCTAATCGTATCGTTTATAAGCGTCATATAGAAAAGAGTCGCGAGCCTTTCAGTGTCTTGTACTTTTGGTCCATTTCGTCGCTCACAGATCTTGTTGAAGATCTTAAAAACCTGGTCTTTCTGAAGAAGGTTTTGTCGCAGTCTTCAGTGTACGCGGGTAAAGACTTTTGCCTTAACACTTTTGTCTGCCCGCAAAACATAATTTTGTGAAAGCAATCGCAAAATTTTGATGCGTTTGACTATGCTGATATCAACATATATTTATTTCTAAGGATCGGTACTAGACTGACTTTTTGCGACGAATCTGCATACGTGTAGATAGCCCGCGAAATTTGGAAATTCGCCTTATTTTTTGCACACAGCTCGTATAAAAATTGGTCACGAAATTTGAATCTAAATTATTCCACCTGACAGTACATACAACGTTTTTTAGTGAGGAGAATTTTGTTAAGTGGCAACGCCAAACTTTTTGTGAAGATTCTAAACACTGAAACCGGAGCGTGCTACAACTTTACGTCATAATATGTTCATTAATATATCTGTAAACTAGTGCAATAAAATAAAAATAAAATAAGACATAATTTTACAATTTTGAAAATATGTTATCGAACATATTATGGAGTGAAAACAGTTGCTTCGATTTCTGTGTTGGAAAATAGTTTAAAAAAAGGTGGCAATGCAACTACATTTTTTCATAACGAAAAAATGTCTCATGAAATTTAAAAAAAAAAAAATAAAATAAAATAAAAAAAGGTGGCAATATAGCTAAATTTTGTCATGAGGGTAAATATCTTGCGAAATTTTTTCCTCGTGAAAAGCATATAGTATATATAGTATATATATATACATATATAGTATATTGTTAATAGATGGTTTTAGTAATCTACATATAGATGGCGTTAGAAAAATAATATTTCTTACTCCTAAAACTACTAAGTTGTGTAATGTCTTGACTCAGTATTGTTCGAGAGCTCGTCAAATAAGGACACCAACAAAATGAAAATACGTCAAATTTTACAGTTTTCTTTTCTTCGATAAAGGCAAAAACGCGTGAAAAGAACACAGCATCAAACTTAAAGTATAGTAAAAATAAATCCATTATATTGCTAATAGATATCGTTAGTAATCTGAATCTCTCTTTGTACAACTGCGATCGAATTACGCTAGATGGCGTTAGGAATATAAAATATCATACTCCAAAAACTACTAAGACAGTTTTCTGATTGCATGAATCAATATTGGTTGAATGATGTTCAAAATTGGACACCAACAAAGTCAAAATACATCAAATTTTACAACTTATCTTCAATAAAGCCCAAAACTCAAGACAGGCGGCTGATAATACGCATAGTGGTATCAGTGCAGCGGCGAATTATGTCCAAATTTGGTTTTTTCTTTTCCGTCCCTAGAAGACCAATAATCGAAAATGTCAATAAAATTATGAAAATCGTCAAGTTTGAACGTCATGTAAGTGTCGCCTTGGTTTTCCAGGAGCTAAACATTGCTCAGACAAAAACTCCATGTATGGATGCCATAGGAATTAACGTAAAAAAAAATCTCATGGACCGAATTCCCATCTGCGAATCGCTGATAAATCGCGACAAAATCGACCTATTTCTGAAACAGATGGTAACTGGTGATGAAAAGTGGATCAGTTTCGGCGACGTCCAGAAAGATTTTGTTGCATTTATAGTAGGATTGGCAAAGAATCTGCTACTATAAACTGCTCGGCCGAACTCTTCGGAATTCGCAACCTTAAAGCCAGCTTTAAACAGTAGGGGGGGGAATTGTGTTCCACACAGGACAAAGCAAGGGCAAAAACTCCGGAAACTTGGTTATGATATTCCTATGCATTCATCTTGTAATCCCGACCTGGCACCAGGTGTTTATCACGTATTCCTGTCTATGTCGAATAATTTTGCTGATGGAAAATCGGTCTTAAAAGTCCCAGTTTTCTGCCAATAGGGGCTATGGTTTCTATGAAAGATGCATAATGATGCATAATTAAATTGTCGAACAAGACGGTGTATATTTAACGTAAGTCGGATCATTCTAACTATGGCGAATTAGGTCCTCAATGTCACACAAAACTGATGAATTTCTTTTTACTACACCTTGTAAAATTATTATCTGTTTCTAGAAATCTTATGTTCGAGGGCGGTGCCAAAACTAGCCAACCTAACCTAATACAGAAGACACAAAAAAGTTGGGAAAATGTTTCTTTATTTGTCAACATAATCTCCTTTCAGCTGGATACACTTTTTCCAGCTATATTAAATAACTTGTATACCCTGTTTATGGTAAGAACTATCAAGCTCCTTAAAATAACCATTAACTGTAGACTCCACCTCTTCGTTGTTGGCAACTCTTTTACCACCGAACCATTCTTTCAAGTTTGGAAATATAAAAGAGTCCGAGGGAGCTAAGTTTGGCGAATAAGGTGCATGATGAAGCAATTCGAACTTTTATTCATCAATTTTGGCCACCGCAATAGTGGATGTATGAACTAGAGCACAGTCTTGATTGAATAACACTTCCTTTTATCACCAGATAGGCATTTTTCACCATACTTTCATTACATAAACGCTGTAATTAGCATAATGTTCGCCGTTAATGGTTTTTTTTGTTTCTGAAGATAATTAATAAAAATGGTCCCATGCGCATCTAAAAAAACAGACGCCATGAACTTGCCTGCAGTTGAAACTATCTTCGCCTTCTTTGGACATGATTCTCCCATTCCAGTTCGGCATTTTGACTCTTCCTTTGTCTCAGATGTGAAGCGGTGGCCCTATGCCCCATCCATGGTTATGCATCGACGCAAAAATTCGGCTTTATTGCGGTGTAACATCGCCAAACACTCTACTGAAACACGTTGTTTTTGCTCTATTGAAATCAAGCGCGGCACTCATCTTGCGCCCAGCTTTCTCATTCCCAAATCTTTGGTAAATATACGATGTATAGCACTTTTTGAAATGCTTACCATTTCAGCTAGCTTACACACCTTCAGCTGGCTATCATCCAATACCATTCTGTGGATTTTCTTAACCGTGTCTGGCGTGAACTCTTCAATTGGTGTTCGTCTTGGCAGCTCCTATGGCTTCGAGTGTAAACCAATATTTTACAGCCCTAAATGAAGAAGCATATTCTTCCAAAGTAGAATCTAACTCGGCTTTAATATTGGTTGGACTGAGACCTTTCAAATGAAAGTATTGAATTACATAACGGTGACTAATTTTTTCCATGCTTACAAGTTCACGTTTTATGGCTTAAAAAGTGTGACGGCTAGAAACTTAAAACAGATATTTTATAAGGCTGCCACTTTTTACCAAAATAATGTTTTTCACACTACTAACGCCATCTATACGTTTTGAGACCGCCCTCGTACATGTTGACCTTTATTTAGTTTAGAATTTAATTTCAAGCTATCTGTAAAACGAAGCAGACAGTTTTAAAACTGTTTTACAAACTAAATGTACCATTGATGTTAATTTTCCAGTTTATTTGTGTTTCATTCATTCTCGTGTCCAACGGATACCAAACTTTTCTACACTGACCATTAGATTCAACAGCATCCCGCTTTTGTCCACCAAATCTATCCAGGCATCAGCATAATGGACTGATATTTTATTCGCTGGGGATGGAGCGAATACGAGTATAGTAAACAATCGCGTCATTCGCACTTGTCGGTTTTGTATTTGGCCCGGTGGACGGTGTGTGAGGTCTACAATCCCACTTAATTTCATTCATTCGCAGTGGTTTATTGTTTATATTATGCTAATAGTGCTAATGGATCCGGTAAATATGACGTTGAATATCGCGCAGATGTCCGTGAATGTCAGGTGAAATAAATGTGAAGTATTGCATGCACATAGTCGGTAAACAGTGCCAAAAAAAAATGAATGACAAAACATTCCAATAACAATTTAAATACTGAGATCCTATAATGGCACATGTCCACGTGTCTGGTTGAAATTCCATGGGATACCAAAAATTTCCAATGAAATGAACTAACAGGCCTTAATAAACCTAACAACGGCACAGCACAACTCGTTATACTTTTGTATTAGCAAAAAATTGAATTAATATTTAAATGCCGGAGAACGTAAATTTTCAACATGTGAGTTGACTTATAAAAAACCTTACTCTGTGCCCAAATTTTAACAAGTTTGTTGTTTGATTTGTATAGGGAGGCACATAAGTAACGCTAAGATTTGATTAGTGAATACAATATTTTTTTTCGTCTCTTTACAGAATTAACTAAATAATACTTAGGAAATTTATGATGGAAAGGCTCAGCAGAGAGCAAAGAACCAAAGTTGTTCAATTTCACTTTGTCAGCATTCGATTATTCAGATCATATCGAAATTTCTTTCATGTTCGAAATGCTCCTAGCGCTCCAACAATTTACCGATTGGTTCAGCGTTTAGTTCAAAAAGGGGCTGTCTGTGATCTTCCGCGTGCTGGAAGATGATGTTACATCTTTTTCCATATAAGATTCAATTGGTTCACGAGTTAAAACTAAATGATGCACGAGAACGCATTCAATATAGTTAACGTTACTTATGCGCCACCCTTTACTTTAAGGCAACGACCTGAAATATTTAAGAGAGACCTGAAATATCAAAAAAAGAGTGTTTAAGGTCACGTTACGGTGTTCAAAATTGAAGTGGCTGCAACAAAAATAATTTTTATGTTAATTTTATGTTTTTTTTTTTATTAATTTAGTTAATAAGTGGAAAAGAAAATTATCCCAGATAATATAGATTATATTATATTTCACAAAATTATGGAATTAATCGGGCCTAGAAATTCTAAAGCAATTGTAAGCGACGTCTAGTTCTCACCATTCTTCGCAGATGAATATGAAAAGAAATGCAGTAAACACGGCTGCTACAGTTTCTTACGTGGCCAGATGATACAGACATCATTGATCGAAAACTGCGAGATGTTACTACAACCTTCTACAGCCTTGAGAAGTGAGTTTTGCAGCAATGATGACAAGGCGAGGTTATTGTTTCGATAAACTAATAGTTTACTGACTTGCGAAGTTGTGTAAACTATAAATAAGAAATTCAAATAACTTTTTGTGCAGAGGCAGACATAGATTGATAGAGTTGATTGATATGATTACAAGGGGAGTAGCGGAGAATCCTCTAATCAATGTGATACTTCTCTCGCTGCAGTTGTGGTAGTAAAATGTTGGATTATATTGTGAATTAACCAATAGCGATGATCTTTAGGAGGACCAATTTCACAATTGGTTTCTACCAGAGAACTGAAAATTGGATTTTGTAATTTGGATCATATAATTTCACAGTCGTGTGATAATAATAATATAATTTCACAGTCATGTGAAATTATATGCAATCAAATCGATCATGAAGAAATTACAAAGGCGATAAATAAGAGATGAGAATTACAATTAGTGCCAATTCAAAGGAGGTTAATTCAGACAACGAGTTGTGCTTACCAGTTGAGATCTGATTTGCAAGTGATTTGTTTTTTTTCATTGCAGAACTTCCAACATCAGTTAATTTCATATGTTACAATTCAGAACTCAGTTAAGTGGATTTAAGTAACTACTTCATGGGCAAAAATTTGAGTTCATTCACAATTATATCTATACAGGAGTACATTTTAATGTACAAAAAAAGGGTTAATTTTAATATAAATTAAATGGTAGACTCAAATATATATAATCTTAAAATGTCGGCTAAAATATTGAAGTTTAGACACTTTTGAATTAATGAATGTATTTCATTTGTTTTTTATTGTATAGAAAATTCAATTTTATTTTATACAACTCATTCACGCATATGTGACACCTGATCAGAAAACTATTCATTGCGGCCTGAAGGGTCAAAGTCGGGATCGCCTCAATTATTGTTTTAATGGACTGCTTCAATTCAGTTAAAAATTCCTTTTTTGTTTTGCTTTGCACACCTCTTGCTTGACATAACCCCATATAAAAGTCTGGTTCAGTCAAATCAATTAACTTTAAAGGGTCAGTGGAAAGTGGAGTTTCTGGATATTAATTTGTTTGCGATTTTTCGTTGGACCTCCGCTATAATTGGTCTGGCTATGTGTGCAGTTGCTCCATCTTGCTGACACCAATTGCTGCTGAAGCAGATAAGCCTTCGTCGCAAATCAGGGTAAAAAAGCTTCTTCAACATCTTTAAATTGCGGTCTCCATTAACAGTTACTATTCCAACGTTTTCTTCAAAGAAGTATGACGCGACAACGCACGTTAATGAAACTGCGCAACACACAGTTACTGGTTTTGGATGCAGTTCCGTCTCATGGATTACTTCTGAATTAGATTTACTCCATATGCGGCTAATTTGCTTGTTAACATTGTCGTTTAGATCAAAATGGGCTTCATGTGACATAAACTAGCAATTTATCAAGTTCTTGCCTTTTTCGGCCATTTCAATCATTTTTTGGCAAAATTCCAGACGAATAAGAAAATCCAGATGGCTTAACTTGTAATTTGGACTTTGTACGGAAACAAGTTTAATTCATCATAAATTATCTATTGTAATGACCGTCTGCTAACTTCAATTTGCGCCGATAAGCGATAAGTTTCGAAACGCTTGGATTTGCTTGAATTGACGATGCTACAGCAGAGATTGTGTCTTCAACCTGAACATAGGGTTTTGATACGATGCTTCCAGATTCTACAAACATGTTTATTCACCTCATAATAGTCCATCTACTCGGGAGTGTGCTGCCAAACAGTCGCCTAAATTCCCGTTGGACAGGACTGCAAAGCATAATAGCGCTGCACTGTCCAACCACCCTTTTCCGTATCCCAAACATTTATTTCAGTAAATCCAAATAGTAACCTGGCAAATAAAAAAAACACGCCGGTTACTCACACAGAAAAAAAGTTATTACGTTTTGTGTATGTAGCGTGCGCCACCCTGTATTATAAACTATAGCTCTGGAATGGTGGACGAATTTATTTACCTTGACTCTGAAGTCAACAAAACTGTTGTTGTGTTGGTAATCGATTTATTGACAAAGCCACCTATCGGCGAACGTCCTACCTATCTTGTTATAATATAATGCATAATTCTGGCTAATGACACAAGTGAATGAATAAGTTCTAGTAGTTTTGCGAGAAAAATGTTCCGTAAAATTTTGTTGATACTTCATTTTTAATGAAAGTTTTGCTGTCGTGTGGATCAAGAGCTGTGTGTTGTCGGATTATATCAGCTTCTACAAGGAAAAGTGCATAAAATTCCATTGGAGAGTATACGTTTTTCAAATACGGTTCAAACTTGCTGCATGGAATTGGATAACGAAATACCCAAAACATTTAGAATTGTTTTCTACGTACGCCAACATAAGCATAAATATGTTTATTCTGGTCGCCACATAAAGGAGACATCGTATCGTATATCGTATAATCTTTTTAGTAGCTAAATAAATGATGGATAGCTTGGGAAGTTTAGTCCTAACTCATTTTCAGGTAATCATATTCTTTTCAAAGTTTAAAGAAAGGAAAAAGCATGTTGAAAGTTTTCATATGTATTTTAATGGAAGGTGGAAAATTTTCATTGAAAATTAGTGTGATTGGACAGCCACCACGCTCAGTGGGGTCATTTACTTGATAACTAAACAAGAGTGCTATGATCTTTAATTGAAGGAATTTAACAACATTATCTTCTTTGTCTATTGTCATTAGATCTTTCTCTCAGTTCCAATTGGTGTGCACAATTCTGCAAATTGCACTTAATGTGTAGTACATTAACTGCGAAACAAAGAAGGATACGCGACGCAAGAGCTGATTAAATTACGATCCACAGTTTAAGGCAAAAACGAAATGTGCAGTTTCAGAAGTAAGGAAAAAGTGAAAAGAAGTAAGGAAAAAATGAAAATATCAAAATACAAAAAAACCGATTTTAGCGGCCGTAGTGCGGATATGGTTTCAGTTTTGCATTCCTCCGTAATGTCGCGAACTGTGTTCCGATCCATTGCCAGGTTTGTGGGCATGTCAAAGGCATCCTGTCAACTTAGCATTGCCGATTTTTCCACTAGAAATTCATATTTTGTAATATTTTTCAATGCGCACGCCCCCAATTAGAACTGCTGCCTCCCAGATATAAGTAAGTTACAGTAGTTTATTGTCGTCCTTTTATTGTATTTTTTTCTAATCGCCATACAACATGGTTTTTAAGAATCAAAACTTAACAAAATTTAAAAAAAAAAACAAAAAATTTTCTATCCTTGGGTGAGAACTCTTGCCCTCTTTTCGAACAACCTGTCTATGAAATACATCGAGTTAGCCCGCTGGGAGTTCAAAATCGTAGTATACTTCAATAACCCACAGTCCAAAATGATCATGATATGATATCCACATAGTCTAATATACGTGATTAATTTTTATTTATATAGGGATATCCATTTTGTGGTTTCAGAAGCGCAGGTCCGGCAAGGCTATCAGCTATTAAATACCTGTCATCTGAAGTGTTATTTATTTAGTGAAAGGTTTGCCGTTTACGAGTATGACTTATTTAACAACCGAAGAACGCGTAAAAATAGTTAAAACTTACTACAAAAGCACTTTTCATGCATTACGGTCGTGATTATAGTCGTCATAATCATCCTACTGTGCAAGGAATTTGCAAGATTATAAAGAAATTTTAAGACACCGGAAGCGTTACAGATGTGGTGAGGCCTGTGCATCATCGCAATGTACGCACTGTCGAAAATATCGCTTCTGTTAGTGAAAGTGTGGCGGATGAGACGAATTTCAATTTAGAGTGCTATGACCGTATGATAACCGATTTTTTGTGGCATGCAATTGAAAATTATGAACTGGACGATATGTTCTTTCTACAAGAAGGTGCCAGGAGCCACGCAACACGACCGATTTTTTCTTTATTGCATGAGAAGTTTCCAGAAAGCTCAATTTGACGTTTTAGCGACGTCAATTGGTAACCAAGATCATGCGATTTGACGCCGTTAGACTTTTTTTGTGGGCCTACGTCAAAGATCGTGTTTGCGCGGATAATCCCCAAACGTTGGAGCATTTGGAATTCGTCAAATTATCGCCGAGATATCGCTCGAAATGTGCGAGAAATGTTTGTCGAAAACTACCTCAAAAGGATTCACTGCTGCAATGGCAGCAGTTTGAATGGCATTGTATAAAAGTTTCAGCGAAATCATAGCTTTATGTGTGTTTTATTTAACTTTACTTTTGGATAACCCGTTAGTAAATGATTTCCTGACAATCGCACCACAAACAACAAAACTTTTCTGACCGTGAATTCTGGCTATGCCACCATTTGAACTAGTACAATGCCATTCGACAATGACTGACTTCACTTAACGTTGTCGTAAATGACCCACTTTTCATCACCAGTCACCATCCGCTTCAGAAATGTGTCGATTCAGCAGCGCTTCGCACATAGGAATTAGGTCCATGACGTTTTTTTTGCAACCTGATTTGTTCTTCTTTTTATTCTACACTTATTCAAATGGTTCCCATTTTTCATCACCTTCTGGTGACGGCGAAGGTGAAGGTGCCGAAGAATACTAAGAAGGTTCCGATTGGGGATTTAAAACACCATAAGCCCAAACTGAAATATGAAAACACTCCAGATCCATTTGTAATTTTGTTTTGCCAGAGAGTAATAAAACAACTGATACGAAGAATCCCCTCTTTTATACCCTGATTTGTTCTTCTTTTTACATCCACACTTATTCAAGTGGTTCCTACTTTTCTTACCAGTCATCATCCGCTTCAGAAATGGGTCGATTTTGTTGCGATTCAACAGCGATTCACAGATGGAAATTCGATCCTTGAGGTTTATTTGCATTCTGATTTGGGCTTCTTTTTATATCCACACGTATTCAAGTGGTTCCATGCATATTCAAGTGGTTCTTTTCTGCAATGTTTAAATCCTGGGCAAATGAAACACTTCTTACATGATAGTCAAATTTAACAGATACTGTAAGATTTCATGTGAGTGAGTGAGATTACACGGCTTCTGTTTTTAGGCTCACTCAATGGGACCTACAGTTTAATGGCGTCGTCGATTACTCGTCTACTCGAAGTGTTCATCAGAGACATCGAGGTGGCCGCCGCTCAAATAGTGATAGGTGGCTGTATGTGGGATTGAACCTGTGGCCACCTATCGCGTGTACTACTACTCATCGCGCCACAAAAACCCTACAAAACTTTTCTGGCCGTCAATTCTGGCTTTGCCGCCATTTGAACCGGTACGACGCCATTCGACAATGACCGACTTCGCTTAACGTTGTCGTAAATGACCCGCTTTTCATCACTGGTCATCATCCGCTTCAGAAATGTGTCGATTTTGTCCAACGTTTCGGAATCGACGAAACCGAAATTGTGCATGATTGATTATTATAGTATCAGGACTACAAAAACTATTTATATTTTCAGCCGCCTAGCTTGCCTGTTTGCCTATATCGAAGAAAATTTTTAAAATATAACATATTTTCTCTTTACTAGTGCTCATCCTTGATGTCCATTCAACCAATACTGATCCAAGCAATTGCAGAGTAATCTAATGTAGTTTTGAATAAGAAATCTTGCCTTGAAATCTTTCTAATGCCATTGGTATATCCCTTTCGCTATTCTACATTGTGAGACACAGATTATTAAAGGAATGTATTGGAAGAATAATGGATTTCTTTCCAATGCACCATATATGTATGTACATGTGTAGATAATTACTTCTCCTTAAAGTCAGTTATTGAAATCAAACACAATCGATGTCCTGTTAATACTTGGGCGTTGCCCAGAAAACACAACAAACAATTTCGACAACTGGTACCATAAAAACGGATATAAATTAATACTTGTTCTTGAATCCAACACATCACAATATAAAGAGACATTTGAGGCGCCATTTCCCATAATTACGCTATTAAAATGAAAATACAACAGTTTTATTTTCAAGTTAAATTGATTGCTATATAAATAAAAATTCAATAAATTGCTGAATTGCATGCCACCATTCTGACTGGACGATAGTTGTACATACTCGTATATATAGGCATGTATATCAGGAGCCTAAATTTTTTAATCGCCTAAATAACCAATAAGACAGGCAAAAGGACGAGAGGGAGTACCAGAACGTAACAATAGAGTTTGATAAGTATTAGCGGAGAAAATTTTTCTGCAAAAAAAAAAAAAAAAAAAACCTACTCGTACTCCTATGGGGAAGCAAACAGGTGTCCGCTACCGGGTTTCATCATATTGATTGATCAAAAAAAAATCAATAAATTTCATTTAAATTGACAACGAGAACGAATAACTTAACAAACATTTCTCGTAGCTGTTTACCACGTCAACTTTCCTCTTAGAGAGAGAGAAAGAGAGAGAGAGGGAGACTGTTCATATTAAATTTTGTTTGGTTTTTTGTTTTGTTAAATCTGCTAGAGTAAACAAATGGCCAAGAATACAAAGTTTTGTTAACATTCAAGTAACAGCAGCAGATAAAAATCAATTTAAAATGTAACCAACAAAAGAACAAGGATTCAAAGTCCTTGAACTTTGTTTTGTTATATCTCAGGCGAAAATGAAGCAAATTCCCAGGCTGTGAAATGAATGGCAAAATAATGTATTCTCCCCGTAGGCAGACATGCTGGCTAGGCGGGCGATATATATAAATAATTTAGGATAAAATATTGTACACTTTATACTAGACTATAAGCAATTTTTGGGAAATGCAAATAAAACGGAGGCTATCAATGAAAGCCTGCCATATAAAACATTTTATAAAGATAAGTACTGCTCTTAAATAAGTAGAGTTTTGTAAAAGTTGAATGCAATACCAATAAATTAAATATGTTATGTAAAACATTTTAGGTCAACCGGACAACTTCAGACAACCTCTTCGCTGTAGCAGGGAGGAGTTTTGGGAAAGAGCTGGGTTATTGATGTTAATCATCAGAACTAAATCGAGAGGATACGATAAAGGCAAACTGAACCTAATTTTTTTTTTTTTTTTTTTTTGCAGTTAACCTGCACAAAAACAAATTCCCTTGCGTCTCATGAATGAGAAATGGCAGAGCTTCTCACATTCAGTGAGTTTAGACACGTTCTATTCTTCGACTCACTCAACGGGACTTGGATTTTGAAGACGTTTCCGAACGTCACAGTTTGAGAAGTATTCACACAGATTTGCCGTTTACTCGACTACTCGAAGTGTTTGTCAGACACATCACCGTTCTAATAATGATAGATAGATGTATCCTGGATTGAACCCGCGATCATGCGAACGATGATCGCTTATACTAACCACTGTGCACCCGCATCTCTCATACTAACTTGTACATAGGCATACTTCCCATGCACTTTACGGTTTTCTTTCCTTCGTTAACTGTTTAATAGTAAAGGTTTTTGCGAGATATCAGAACTTGCAAAACATTTTATGCATTGATCCGATGGTAGGATACATATCAGTTGATAAGGCAAACATTTAGCACCCAGAAGGGAGCGTTTAAAGTTCTCAGTGCTTAATTGGGCAAAAACTGTCTGGCTATCTAGATGGCTGGCTGATTGACTGACTGGTAGACATGTCATCTGCCGTAACTCGGCACATTCTAATATTTTGTCGCATCGCACCCGGGAATTGTAAATAGTCTTTACAAAGCCACCACCTTTGTTACCTTCCCTGAAATTCCTTATTCGTAGAATAGGGTATCTCTAATTTTTGCTAAATCGTCAACGCAGTCCACTTTCATTTTTAGAATTAATTGTGGCATCTTCAAGACTCACAATATGATACCCATACCAAAGAAATGAAATGCAACTCAGCAACTCACTGCTGATTTTAGATTAATTTCAAATTTATCAGTGATTGATCAACTACTTCAAAAACTTCTATTTAAGTAACTGTCGAAATATGATATATTATAAAAATAACATATCCTTTTTTATTTTCAAGTAAAGTTTAATAAACACTCATAAAGCTATGATTTCGATGAAATTTTTATTTCATTATAATGCTTGGACCACAACATTACGTACAAAATACAATGATTGACTCTAGACTGGTTGCAGCAGTGGATCCTTTTGAGATTCATCCAGCATCATTTTCGAAACAATGCGGTTATATCACATCTCCAAACCAAAATGCGCACCAAACAGTCACTTTTCCACAATCGCTGTGCGGTTCTTCGAGCCCTATATACGACAATTTTGCTTGTAGACGTAACCATCGAGTGTCCGACTGAAAGCCCACGTTTGAATCACCACTTTTGTACTTTTTATTATTTTTACGCGTTCTTCGGCTGTTAAACGATCCATATTCGTAAATGGCAAACTTAAATAAATAACACTTCAGATGACAGGTATTTAACAGCCAACAGCTTTGTCAAACTGGCGGTTTTGAAACCACTAAGTTGATTACCCTGTACATCAATAAGAATGGAACCAAACTGGGTTTCTTAGAAAATAAACCATTTTGATTTTAGAACCAAAGAAGCCTTGGTGAATGCCGTAGATCATATTTGTTCTGGGATGGAATAAATATTTGTGTATTTTTATTTTATTTTATTTATTTATTTTTATTTTTTAGCATTTCAATATTAAACTCTTTCTAACGTTTAATGACATTTGTTTTTTTTTTTTTGGAGAATCGTTCGCAGTGCGCACAAATTGAATAATCGAAGAGTGCAATTTTACCCATTAACAATGATGATGTTGCTGAGAGTACTTGGCCTGCTGCTATTCAATCAATCAATCAATCAATGTTATGAAAAATATTGAATTCAATGGGAAACTTAATTCATTTGTTGACAACGTTTTCATATTTTACAAAATATCAACACGAAAGGGTTCTTCAGACACAAATTGAATTTGATTCATTTATTTTGCCAGGATTTGCCAGAGTTAAAACTTATTGTTAAACTCATCAAAGTCACGATTTATACATTTTGGACAGCGTCGTAACACCATGTTGGTGGTACTGTCATTTGACCAGGATTTGCCTGAGTTAAAACTTATTGTTAAACTGATAAAAGCAAAATTTATACGTTTTTATATATTTTTGCTTTATGCTTAATTTTAGTTACTTTAACGGAAAGTAAACATGGCAATTCCTTTTTATTTAAATAACTTTAATATGGCAACGCCTTTAAAAGTAAAAATAAAACGGGGACTTCCCCGTTGTTTTCATTGTGAGTTAGTTTTGTTCAGGTGTTGTGGTGTTCAGGTTCAGTACTGAAATACTTGGTCAAAATAATAAATACATTGTTCAATTCTTTAATATTTTCGCAGTCTGCTGTAGTTTTTTGGAAAGTCTAGTTATTTTACTGTTGTTTATCTTTATTCATAACAAAATATTTTGTTAAAAAAAATTAGCCATGGGTCGAAAAAGTCATTGTTCTCCCGAGGAGAGAAAAATTGTTTCAAGACTAAGAGAAAGTGGCCAAAGTCTTCGTTCTATAGCAGAAACTATGAATCGGTCGCTATTTTTTGTACAAAATGCTTTAAAGCCTAAAAAGCCCGTCGAAACTTGCGGAAGATCCAAAAAAACTTCAAAAACAACAGATATCTGTATTGTAGCACTTGCGGAGGAAGGACCCGTTTGTGTCTTCAAGAGCACTTTCAGCAGAAATTGTAAATGCAATTTCATCGCGAACGGTAGACTACAAGAAGCACATTTACCAGAACGGATAGCAAGAAGAGTTCCTTTGCTTAGACAAAAAAATGTAAAGGCTAGATTGGCGTTTGCAAGAAGTCAATCCAATAGGTCCGGAGGAGACGGTGACAAAAAATGGCGAAACATTTTATAAAGCGACGAAACAAAAATTAATGTAATTAAAAAACGACTGTGCCCGGAATGTTCGACGCCCTAAAGGTAAAAAATTCCATGTTCGCTTTACAAAGAAGGCGGTCAAGCACGGGGGCGGCAATATTATGGTCTGGGGTTGTTTTTCGTCGTATAGTGTCAGTCCGATACATCGAATTATCGACACTATGACCATATTCCAGTACAAAGATATCTTCAAAAATACGATGTTGAATTATGCTGTGGAAAAATATGCCTTTTAGATGGACATTCCAGCAAGATAACGATCCAAAGCATACTTCTAAGATGATAAAGGATTGGTTCCAAGATAAGAATGTTGCCCTTCTTGACCGGCCAAGTCAATCTCCGGACTTAAATCCCATTGAAAATCTTTAGGGAGAGTTGAAGCTAAGAACTGGAAAGGAGGTTCGTAAAAATAAACATCAGTTATGGAGTTTTGTTGAAAAAACTTGGTATGAAATATCAGTAGAAACCTGCAGGAAGTTTATTGCCAGCATGCTAAAAAGGGTTAACAACTCAGCCAATTTAGCAGAAAAAAGTTGATTTTTTTACTTTTTTGCTTATTTTAACTAAATGTACTTATTTTTTTGTTCAATGTTTTTTGATAAATTTCTTACTTTTTCAAAAATACTGAATTTAATTTTTGCTTTTTGTTATTGTTTTAGTATTTATTTTATTTCGAATGTTATAACGAAAGAAATTAGTATTTGTTTTTTTCTTTTAATTTAAATAAACTTTCGTCTACGAGCCTTTAAAAAAAATATATAGGGTTTACTTATTATTTTGACCATATGTGTATCTTACTTTAGTTAAAGTTAAAGTATCATCTGCTGCTAGGATGTTATTCAAGTTTAAAAACAAGTCAAGCACTGATATTGAGATGCTTATATTTCAATCTCTTATTAATTCTCATATAACTTGAAGCACTATAATCTGCGCAAAAAAACAAAACATTAAAATTTGTATCCCATTTACACAACGTCGGATTTCCACATTAGTAAATTTAGGGATGTATTACCTGATGGTCTGTACAAACAACAAATACTGTCGCTCATGTTCAAATCTTTCAGAACATCTGACTCAGCAGGAATATGCAAATAGCGAATAGGAAGGCAAGACAAGTAAAATGCCGAATAGACTAAACTTAGCGACGAATCTAAATGCAATCAAAAATATAGCAGTAACTTGCACATTTAAGCAATTCATAAAATTATATATTTTGCATAATATTGAAATATTTTTTCCGTAATATTGCTAGAATTTTGCACATATTTGAAGATATTGATAATAATTTAAATTTCACAAGTTGCAAATCAATATTACGTTCTTCTACACTTGCTCTTTAGCCTCAATAATGCCCATATGGCGATGGGGCATGTAATTAGCATAACCGTAATATGAAATTTGGATAAAACTATTGAAAAGGGGAAAACAAGTTTACTATAATAAATGCCTGATGCGTACTAAACTATACAGAATTTAAAGCAAATGCATAAAAGCCAAGAATCCAGGGATATCTTTTAAATTAGGTATTTTGTACGGTAATTACCAGAGGTGAACTTGATTATCCATCAGTGTTTTCATATTTTACCAAACATAATAGTACAGGGTGTCCGTCGGGAAGGTATACTACTTTGTTTGTTTATAATTTATTTATTATGATTAAATGAAAGAGAATGGATCTTATATTGATAAATGTTATATCTAATGTCGGCAATTATGTATGGAATACAATACCACATAAATGTCCGCCTCTGTTAGCCTCACAAATGTGAGCCCTTTTGAGCACATTTTTCATTACACTCTCACACATTTCACTCGGTATTTCATTAATTTCATCACGAATACTTTGTTTGTGTTGCTCAGGCGTTTCTAGTTTGTTTGCATAAAAATTGCTTTTCAGATATCCCCACAAAAAGAAGTCAGGAGCAGTCAAATCAGGCGACCATGGAGGCCAATCAACATCAACATTTCTTGAAATAACTTGTTGTGGAAAGAGGTCTCGCAGTAATTCTATTGTAATCCTGGCTGTATGCCATGTGGCACCGTCTTGTTAATACCACCATGTTAATCAAGCCCAAAGCATGCAGTTGTGGCGTTAAAAAGTTTTCAATCATAACACGATAACGCTCCCCATTGACAGTTGCCGTTACGCCGTTTTCAGTTTCTAAGAAGTAAGGTTCAGGGATTCCTGCTGACCAAGTTGCACACCAGACTGTCACTTTTAATGGATGCAAAGGTAACTGATGAATAATTAGAGAGTTTTCCATTGCCCAGAACCGACTATTCTGTTTATTCACGTATCTATTCAAAAATGTGAAAATGTGCCCCGTCACTCATTATGATTTTTTCATGAAAATCAGGGCTGTCATGGGCGAGCTGTAACATCCTATTGGCTACATATGCTAAAATGGTCTTGTGGAAGAAGCTCTTGTGCCAACTGAATCTTAAATAGAAACAAGTGCAAATCCTTGTACAAAATTGTGGCCAAAGTTGTTCTTTGAAGACCAAAGTTGTTCTTTGATGTATTGTTTTGAACACCTTCTTGAGCAGCAGTCCATGTTTGGCCCTATCAGCTACAGACCCTCTTTCTTCGAAATCATTCACTACACGATAAATACTGCGTCTTGTTGGCACGTTGTTTCTCCCAAAAATTTCACGTAACTTTCTCATCGTTACAGTAATCGATGATTGATTTTGATAAAATGTTTTAACGATCAAAACACGTTTGTTTATCAAATATTTTTCCATAATAAATTTTTCCAGACTGCCAAATATGAACTGTCAAGACTAAGGTTTACCACAATGAAAAGAAAGTAGTATACCTTTCCTACGGACACCCTGTACAGCATAACTGAGGTAACTCATCTCAGACTACGAATTGACGATAAGAGTAGAAAAATGAAATGTCGATAAATCGGTTAGTTTTTGAGGAAGATACTACGAGGAGTGTGGGATTGTCATCCAGTTGCATAGCCAAATTTGACTGAAATTAGTGTAACTAAATCTATTTTTTTAATATTTATAACTCAATGCAAGGGCTAGAAATCTAATGAACAAAATTGTAAATTACTCCAGTCAACGCGTGAGAAATTACAAAGACAAAATCAAGAAATCGATGAATTTGTATGGAAATTACGAGTGCGCTTTCAAAACTATCCAACCTAACAAAGGAGACACGGAAAAGTTGGAAACAATTTTCTTTATTTTTCAACATAATCTTTTTTTTAGCTTGATACACTTCTTCCAGCGAAATTCAATAACTTCTATACCCTGTTTATAGTAAGAACTGTTAAACTCTTTAAAATAGTCATCAACCGCAGACTCCACCCTTTTTTTTAACACCGAACCATTTTTTCATGTTTAGAAATAGAAAATTGCTCGAGGAAGCTACATGTGGCAAATAAAAGTGCGTGGTGAAACAATTCGAACCTTAATTCATTGTCTTGATGAATCAACACTTTCTTTTTTGCCAAATGCGGCCATCTTCTATAATTTCACCACCTAAACGCTGCAATTAATCAAAATAACATACAACTCTCCCCTTCTAGTCCACTGTTTTGACTGTACCTTTGTATCACGTGTGAAGTGGTGCACCCATGTCTTATTCATGTTTTATAAATTAACCCAAAAATTTGGCTTTATTGCAGTGAAACATCGCCAAATACTCTACTGAAATACCTTCATGACGCTCTATTGAAAGCAAACGCGGCACTCATATTGCGCACAGTTTTCTCGTATTCAAAGTTTTAGTCAATATACGTTGCATAGCACTTTTTGAAATGCCTATCATTTCAACTAGTTCACGCACCTTCAGTTGACGATCATTCAATAGCATTTTGTAAATTTTCTTAGCCGCATCTGGCATGAACACTTCAACTATTCGACCACTACAGTGTTCGTCTTGGCAGCTCGTACGGCCCTGTTTAAAATCTGCTACCCTATATTTTACAGTCGTGAACGAAGAAGCAAACTCTTCCAGAGTGGAATCAAGCTCGGCTTTAATATTGGTTGGACTGACACCTTTCAAATGGAAATATTAAATTACTTAACGGTGACCAATTTTTCCCATGTTTACAAATTCACTAAGATTGTTTTCTTTCGATGTCTCAAATGGAAATACTAATCAACCTGGCGCCTTGTAACTTAAAACAGAAGTTTTATAAGGTTGCCACTTTTCACCAAAATAATATTTTCAAACTACATGTAACATCTATACATCAGGTCGGTTAGATTCGGTACCGCCCTCATATCACAATGAGTAGACCGACCAGACAATGCGTAAGACTGTCAAACGATTTATTCTTTCATTCCTTCGGCCGAAACGGCAAAAACTCAACTTCGAAACTGCGATAAATTTATACAGAGACAAACATCCTGAATCCTTTCTATATTGAGAAATATAATTAATCAGATTTTTAGTACATCTTAAACCACTGTGATCGCCGCTTTCTATGTGTTTTAAAATCTAATTTCGTCCCATAATTCTTTTGCTTTTTTTGTCGCCCATTACGATTCCTTCCTCAGCATTTTTAATGTAGTTGAATTGCTTAAAACACAATTTATGTGATTAATAAAATTTATTGTTATCGCCACGAAACCTATAAATTATGTGTATATTTCAAAACAAGGAATTGCGTTCCAAATAAAAAAACCTTTAGATCAAATTGTTTGGTTATAAAGTCTTTGCAAAATATTGCATACCAATAACATGAGAGCGCAAAGAATTTGCCACAACACCCTCTCAACAGAAGGTAATAACATTTTTTTTATTGATTTATTTCCTCCAAATATTTCATCGCTGATATGGAACACCATATTATTATTTATATGATACTCTCAAGTGAATTTATGAACAATCATATTGAACGATAGAAGCTCTTCTATGTTGTTAATTGAATGAATGAATGATATGTTGGCGTAAAATTGAAATAACAATTATTAGATAATCAATTTCATAAATGTGACGATGTCGTTTATAAGGAACTTTGAAATAACCCTTCAGAACAAAGTGGCGAATGTGATATCGCTGAGGGAATATTTTACAATCGATAAAGGTTCCAAACTCGATTCTTTATTTAGTATGTATTAAGATGATCAACGTATTTGAATATTCTGTATATATTGTTTCCACTAAGGTTCTCTCAATTTGTATTGACGAATTTTATTTAATTAATTTATTTATAATTGCTAAGCCCTTCGTAGACCAATAGTGATTACGTAGTACAAGGTGTGTTAAAAATATAAGGTGAATTTTAATATTTCTCAAAAAATATTTATTTATTCATCAATTTCTATTTTATCTCCTTCAAAGTAGCCCTCCTCAGAAATATGTAATATACTTGTGCCAGCATTTTTTTCAATCCTCGAAGCAGTTCTGATATGCACTTTTTGGTATGTCCTTGAGCTCTCTCAACGAATTCGGCGTTTATCTCCTACATCTTTGCAAAACGCCGTCCTTTCATGGGTCTCTTTAATTTTGGGAACAGGAAAAAGTTGCAGGGGGCCAAATCTGTTGAATACCGTGACTGAGGCATGATAACGGTATTGCTTTTGGCCAAATAATCTTTCACAAACAAAGATGAGTGAGCAGGTGCATTATCATGATGCAAAAGCCATGAATTTTTTTCCACAATTCTGGGCGTTTTTTTCGTATTGCTTGATGCAGACGGCGCATAACTTCAAGGTAATGCTCCGTATTTACCATACGACCTCGTGGTAAGAGCTCCTGATGCACCACGTCATGGTAATCGAAGAAAACAGTGAGCAATACCTTGACATTTGATCGAACTTGGCGTGCTTTTTTTGGTCTTGGCTCTCCTGGACTCTTCCATTGGGACGATTGGGCTTTGGTTTCGATGTCATAACTATATGCCCATGATTCGTCACCAGTTATGACCCTTTTAAGCAAATCTGGGTCATCGTTAACGTCATTCAACGATTCCTGAGCGACACTCATGCGACGTTGTTTTTGGTTAAAATTCAGCAATTTTGGAACGAACTTCGCTGGCACACGCTTCATGCCCAAAATTTCCGAAAAGATTGCATGGCATGAACCAACCGATATGCCGACATCCTCAGCAATTTCTCTAATTTTGATTCGACGATTCTCCATAACAATTGTCTTCACTTTCTCAACATTTTCATCGGCTGTTGATGTGCTGGCGCCTCCAGAGCGAGAGTCGTCATTCACATCTTCTGGACCTTCCGTGAGAAGCTTGTACAACTTGTAAACATTTTTTTGACTCAGAGTACTCTCACCGCATGCCACTGTCAACATTTCAAGTGTTTTTGAGCACTTAATTCCATTTTTTACACAAAATTTGATGCAACTTCTTTGATCCATTTATTTCGATAGTAGAAAATCGTCGAACACGCAAAACATTTGTCTTATTTATGCCTCTCACAAACAAACTAAACATGCTATATGGATAAAACCATCAATATATATCTTCAAGACGAGCGTGCCAACATAAAAAAAAAAATAATCGAAAGTCGAATGTACGTAGCCCGCGAAATTTGAAAATTCACATTATTTTTTAAACACATCGCGTAATTAATATGTTTAGTAGGGTTAAATTTTTTATCAAAATATATGCCGAACTACTTCACTGAACCTTGCAGACTTATGGTAGCATTAAGAACTGTAAGCGGCTGTGTTGAAATTCTTTTGGGTGATTTTTAACACATCACATATTATTTTATTGTGGTTAAATTTAATTTTCCAGTGCTTTTGAGCTGACAGTAATGTTTGCTCCAATTCTGTTAAGTATTACATTGGACACTTTTCCGCTAATTATAATAGCACAGTCGTCGGCATAAATTGCTACTGATTGGTTCTTATTAGCTTTGAGATCGGAGGTGAAAATCGAATAGAGTGTTGGAGGATAATATTGATCGTTGTGGAACTCCTGCAGGAATCGCTTTCAAAGTCGATGCTCTCTCTTTAATGTATACCGAAAATACTCTGTTATGTAAAAAAGTCATGACAATTTTTTGCAGATAGATCGTGAATTTGAATTCATTTAGCTTGAAGATGATTCCATTATGCCAAATGGAGGCCAAAAAAAGTCGGCTATCATACAGCCATAGCACTCTAAATTTAAATACAGATTATCCGCCACACTTTCAGTAACAGAAGCGATATATTCGGCAGTGCGTAGATTGCGATGATGCACAGACCTGACCACATCTGTAACGCTTCTAATTTCTCCACATTTCTTTATAATCTTACATTGAGATGATGCAAAGACCTGACCACATGAGTAACGCTTCTAATATCTCCACATTTCTTTATAATCTTCCCAATTCCTTGCACATTAAACCGAGTATGAGGACCATAATCACCCTGTAATGCACAAAAAGTGCCCACGTTTGAATCACCACTTTTGTAGTTAGTTTTAACTTGTTTTATGTGTTCTCCGGTTGTTACACGATCCATATTCGAAAAAGGTAAATCGTTCACTAAATAAATACCACTTCAAATGACAGGTATTTAACAGCTAAGAACTTAGCTAGATCGGCGGTTTTGAAACCACTCAATGGAATTGACCCTGTGTTAACAAAATTTTGAGCGGTCGCACTGATGTATCCAACATCCTAAATTATTTCCCCAATTCTTAAGAAAATTTGACTTAAATCGTTGTTCCGAAGAAAAATTTTTTTCTCTTTTTTGTAAATTCTTTTCCTACAACAAAGTCAATAAACATTCAACATTTAATAATTACACAAATTTATGTTATTTATTTTAAACACTCGGAATTAATCTGTTTGATTATTTTTCTTTTTCTTGTTCTTTCTTCACACAAATTTTAATTTTTATAAGTATTTGAGAAGAATAAAAATCACATTTAATCTCTGTTTGTTTGTTCAGCCGCATTTCGTTGCTGTCGATGAGAAACAGACATCAGTGTTTAAACAAAATGAACTGAAGTCATAAAAGCCAATTCATTTTGATTCGACATATACTAATTGTGAAAGTTTTTGAGTGTAAACTTTGTTGCTGCTGGCTGGCCCTAAAAGGAATAATGAATGCATTATTCGTGACGGATAATTTAAAGAGAAGACTATGATTTAAACGAATCATCGAAAGGAAATTTAATTATAATTTTCGGAAAGTTCGTTCGGTTTTTAAAAGAAATTTGTTTACAAATTTATATATAAGAAAACAATAATTTTAATTTATTATGTAATCTCCTCCTGTTTTCAACAACTTCTACCCACCTCTCTGGGAGCTTTTTAATTCCTCTCTCATAAAACTCGTGTGGTTTTTCGAAAAAAGAAAAATACACTCAATTCGATTTTCCACTTCTTCGTCGTTATGGAAATTCAAATCCTTCAAGTGGTTTCTCGGACTAGGAAATTGCTGATTGTCTGGGGAATAATGTGAGGGAGGTAAAACTTCGCACCCAAGTTCTGACAGTTTCTGACGGATCCACAAGAAGTGTGCGGCCTCGGTAAGAGAGTGAGGTACCCACACATCAAGGTTGCTCACAAATCCGAAATCTTTTATGACCCCGTGAACAGTTGGGACATATTTTTAATTATTTTAGCTATTTTTCACACCGTTGCACTGGGATTAACAATAATTAAATCTCTATTCTCCTTGGAAACAATTCCTTTTGATCGTCCTGGCATGGGAGAGTCCGTCTTTGAATCTATTTGTGGCAAGTTTTTTTATTTGATACGTTTTCTTCATAAACAAACTTTATTTTTCGGCTGGTAGCAGCAACCGTTTTTCCTTTTCGGAAACAATACAGCATAAAATGCTTAAAATACTCTCTCTCGCTCATTTTTTCTGCTTTTTAAACCTTTTTTTAAAGCGCTATAACCGCTCACGACTAGAACGAGAACAAAAGTCAACAGTTTAGAGAAGGGGCGGGAGAAAGTTAAGATAGTTTTTGAAGGAACTCTACGTCATCAGAAGTGACGTATCGAATTAGCTGAAAGACCTTTGCGAACAACCCAATATATATGTATGTATGGTTCATATATAGACTTCAAAGTGTTACTATAGGGTGGCGCATAAACAACGTTAAGATTTGATCAGTGAATATATTTTTTTGTTTAACTAACTAAGTAATACTAGGGGAATTTATGATGGAAAGGTTCAGCACAGAACAAAGAACCAAAGTTGTTCAATTTTACTTTGAAAGTCAGCTTTCGATTATTCAGATCATATCGAAATTTCTGCCATGTTCGAAATGCTCTAGAGCTCCATCCAACAATTTACCGATTGGTTCAGTGTTTTGGGCAACAAGGGGCTGTCTGTGATCTTCCGCGTGCTGGAAGACCTCGTGCAGTTCGAAATGAAGTCACCATTGCTCGAGTGCAAGCAAGTATGGAGGAAAATCCCGAAACTTCCACCAGACGACGTTCTTAGCAATTGGTTCACGAGTTAAAATCAAATGATGTACAAGAACGCATTCAATATAGTCGCCGTTAACGTTACTTATGCGCCACCCTATATATAGGTTTAAGCATGTCTATTCGTACATCCGCTGTTGAACTTGGAGATTGACATGTTACACATACACACATCGTTCTTATTAGTAGGTTAAGTACGAAATGGGCCAAAATCGGCTTAACAAAGCAAGAGCGCCTACAGAAAAATTCGAATGTTTTAGGAATTTTTTCAAAATCAAATCAAAATATTTTGTTAGTGCTTGAATATTCAGAGAAGCTATCCTAAACACATGCCTTTTTAAGCGATTGTTCTGGAAATTGAAGAGAGTAGAATTATAGCAAAATTCTAAAAGAAAAAACACAAACAGAGGCTCCTCTCTATACAAGTACCATAGGTGGGCGAAACCTGGACAGTGGGGAAATAACTTTCAGATACGAATATTGAATCCATCTGTGAAATAATGGATATGCTCGGTATATTCTTGACAATTCTATTCCATTTATTTACAAATTACCACAAAGGATATCAGAAAGAAAGAAAAAGAAAAATTCATAGAGTTTTTGGGGGCCGCTCTAATTGCGGTCATAGTTGATAAAAATGAAAAATCAATTGAATTTCTACATGAAGAAAGGTCAAAATCAGTGTACTAAGTACGAAAATAAGATATAGGGTCACCCATTTATCAGTTTCAAAAGTATAATTCTATGATTTTATTCCATTATATGATTGTACGTTGTCATTATACTAGTATATAGTATAGTATATATAGTGTAGTATACGAAGTACAATGTCATTTAAATGACAGCTTTTGGATTAGTTGCAGTAGTGGATGCTTTTGAGATAGTTTTCGAAAAAACTACACCCCATGTGACAGGTCCAGACCATAATGCGCGCCACATAATCACTTTTCCACAATCACGTCTGGAGTCTCCCAACCTTATATGCAACAATTTTCCTTGTTAATGTACCCACCGAGTGAGAAATGAGCTTCATCGTTGAAGAACATTTTGTTTGATCGAATGCCCACATTCCAATTACCACTTTTGTAGTAAGTTTAAACTACTTTTGCGAGTTTTACGGTTTTTAAACGATCCATATTTGTAAATTTCAAAGCTTTCATTAAATAAATAACACTTCACTTTAACAGCTGGCACCCTTGCCAGATCGGCAGTTTTGAAACCACTGAATGGATAGCCCTGTATTTCTAATACGTCTCCCATGTTTCTCGTTGAGTTGGTATGACGTCCACGCAGGCCTCGCAAGACTCAGTTTTTACAAGCCCGACCGTATATGGACTTTTTTAGCTTTATATCTTTTATATCTTTGAATATATAATATATCCCGCTATCCCCCTATCCCGCTATCCAGCTATTTACCTGTCCACTCGAATAATAATGAGCCAAGTCAAGTAGGCACAAAACTGTCGTGAGTAGATTTTTGAGAGCAAAATCTTGTCTTTCTAACGCCATCTATATTACTCTGATCGCAATTATACAACGCAACAAATAAATCTTTCCGTACGGAAAGAGAGCTTACTTTACTGCTTACCTATCGCTTACTTACTGCTTACTTTGCTGCTTCCTTGCTGCTTTCTTACTGCTTATCTACCGCTTACTTTTCTGTTTCTTTGCTGCTTTCTTACTGATTACTCATTGCTTACCTACTGCTTACTTTACCGCCAACCTACCGCTTACTTACTGCTTCCTTGCTGCTTAGTTACTGCTTACTTATTGCTTACCTACTGCTTACTATGGTATATACATATATAGTACTATAGTATATATCTATAGTACTCAGATCGCAATTACACAACGCGACAAATAAATCTTTCCGTACGGGAAAATAGCTTAATTTACTGCTTACTTATTGCTTACATTACCGCTTACCTATCGCTTACTTACTGCTTACCTGCTTCCTTGCTGCGTACTTACTGCTTACCTACTGTTTACCTACTGCTTACTTTGCTGCTTCCTTACTGTTTACTTACTGCTTACTTTTCTGCTTACTTACTGCTTACCTATTGCTTACCTACTGCTTACCTACTGCTTACTTTACCGCTTACCTACTGCTTACTTTACCGCTTACCTACCGCTTACTTACTT